>JASSUY010008376.1:0-10497 GCA_032466535.1 Forpus xanthops | reverse complement strand
TTAGTTACTAAACTGTTCTTATCTCAACCTGTGGGAATTGCATTCTTTTGATTCTCCTCCCCATCCCCTCGGACTGAAGAAGAAAGAGGGGAGTGAGTGAGAGAGCGGCTGCATGGGTTTGAAAGCCTCAAACCACGACAGAAGGTATACTGTGGTCGCTGGTGCTATATGAATTTCTTTACAAATAAATAAAAACTTCCAAGAACAGGCCAGCTGCTGAGAAGGATTCAAATGAGCATCTGGCCAATGTTCTGCCACATGTCAGTGTCTAAATGACACAGTTATGAAATAATATTTTTTGTATTAATGAATTTGATCAAGATTTCCATGAAAATACAAGCTTGACAAGTCATAACAATACAAAAATTTCCTAAGCTAGTGCACCACTCACTAAGAATATTGCTCTGTATCTGAATCAGACATGAGTCAACATCTAACAATTATTGAGAAGGGGATAAGGTGGCATAATGTAAAACGAAGCTCTTTTTTTCCCCATTGACTACAGAATTAAAAATAATATTTTAGATCATTGCCATTTCCTTTTCATTTTGTTGTGGCTCCAAGGACTAGAGGATGCAGTGGGCAATAATTTTTATTTATTTGTAATCATCAAGCCAGCACAGTTCCCATCATCAGTCAGCAATGACTTTGAGGTTCTATTGCTTCACGCAGGCAGGTGTAGATTAGAACATTTGTTCTTACCTTTGAAAACACTTCAGAAGATGATATTAGGCAATTACTGCGACTCTGGCCTGGCCTGTAGAAGTCAACTAAATTCGTAATCTGCCACCCATAATTCTGTAGCTTTTAGGAGGCTGAACTCAGGCTACAAAGAAGAAATATTGCTGTTTCTTCTTTTATTAAATTCTAATAGTGTAGCATTTGTTCTTTCATTAATGTTTTTTTAAAAATGCAGCTTGGATTAAGGTTTCATGCAGAAGAACACCTGACAAAAAAAGAACAGGAATTGAAAGAGCTGATGTGTATTCATAGGATTCAAAGGCTTTTAAATCCTTTTCTATCTTTTCTTGCTATCTTTCTAGTAATATCAGGATGGCCTGTGCTTCAAACTTCCTTCTCCTCTAAAGGTGATAATTTTAAATTCATGCTGAGTTGTACTAGTAGGTATTACAGTGTGAGCTGAATTTTATCTTCCTGCTCCCCACATATTTGGGAACATCTGCATATGCCCCCATTACTAATAAACTTTTCTTTTCATTGCATTGGTAGGATGTTCAAGACAAAAATTAAATATTGAAAATGTTGGGTTTGCATATATATATATATATATATATATATAAAATCTATATGTGTCAAAATAATTTTTATACAACTTGCTTGATACAGCTGTTTTTTACTTATTTTCTCAGATCCACCTGTAGAGATCTCTTGACTTTTGGAGAGGTTATATAAAAATGTATTCTATCCTTCTTTTTTCTGACACATTAGCAATATTTAAGGTTATTGCTTTGTAGAAAATTTAGGGGGTGAGCACTGGTCAGATTAATTTGCATATTAATATACTTGAAACCTAAGAAAAATTGATTAATTAAATCAGCATAGCACATCAACTCATATAAAGACACACTAACAAGACTTTTTAAAATTAGGTTGATTTTCAGTTGGAAGAAACAAATGAAAGGAGAAGTTAAAATTCTCAGTTGAATAGGGGGTAGAAACACAGAAGTATACCTTTTAAAAGTCATGGATAAGCATTGATCTGTCATACCATACTCTTCAGGAAATATGAGTATTATAGGTCAAAGCAAAATAGGATACGTTTGTAGGAGGCAACTAAGCTTGTTTAACTAAGCTTATCAACACTGAAAGGACTAGAAAGTATAATACATATGTATAATCTATATGTAAATATGCAACATATGTGCAACATATGTAAATATGCATATTCTATATATAAATATGCAAGGCATGTCTGAAAGCTGTAAAGAGTAAAGCCACACTAAAATATAACATTATGAGATAAAGAAGGTAACAATATATTTAGTCTCAAAATGAATAAAAGAAGAAAGAGATTTTTGAAATAACTTTCTTAGAATGAAAAAGGAGAAAAAAATGGTCTTTAAGAGGCTTGATGTTTTTATGGTACACTTATGAAACATGGTTCCCTGACAGTGTGCTAGACACAATGACCTCCACAATATTTGCAGCTGCCTGAGATGCTGACCTCTTAATGCTGCCAAGCAACATCTTTCACCATGTTTATGGTTCATGATCACCTTGAATTTGAATTGCTCATTGCCAGAAAAAGCCTGAAGATTTGGTAAACATGTTTAGCATGAATGTCACACATTTAAATTCACATAACTTTAAGAAAATTGCCAGAAGGAAGTAATAACAAAAGTCCATATTTTTCATTCAGTCAACAAATCACTTATGCTCCAGGAGATCAAATTTAAGCATGTTTGTTGAGACACAATGACTAACCATATGTAAGAACTTAGTTTCAATAAGCAGTAAAAGGGCTAATTTTACTGTCAGCAATTAAAATGTCCATTAATAGAGTATACTGTGAAACAATGCTATTAAACATTTATTTCTTGCAAGCCTATGGCTGATTTAGCAAAGAAGTAAGATTTATTTCTTTATAAATAACAGATAGTGAAAAAGTATTTTTTATTCCTATACTGACTTGCATCATCATACTGACTATGATATCCAAAGGGGAAAAAAGACAGAGCAGGTTTCTTTTGAGGTAGATTAGGGCTGTATCTATGAAGTAGAATAGAAAGGTCTAAATGTGTAGTAAAACCCTCTGAAATGCTAACTATAGAATAAGACTAAGATGATGTTAACATGCAAAATAGATGTTTTTTAAATTCTAGGTACCTGTCCTATATACTTCTATTATGGAGAAAACATCAAAGGACCATATAGTCATATACATGAATACGTTCTTAACAGTTCTGGTCATCTCAAGGACAATTTGGCTCAAACAAGGCCATATTCTCAGGTGAAGAAAACACCATTTTCTGGCATTAGAGAGAACTGAAAAAAAAAAAGAAAACAAAACCCAAACCAGAATTTTCTTCCCAAGAGTAAATGTTATTTTTAATTGTGAAAAATAGAGCATACTAATTCCATCTAATCCATGAATGAACTACATATGTGACTATGTTCACTTGATTAGGGTAATGCTTATGAGGACAGTTTTGGGAAGGAAAATGTATAAATAAACATCTAAGGAAATTTTGTCCATAGAGCACTATTTGCACTAAGAACTATATTCTCCTACCTTTGAAAAGTTTCTGATATCAGTTTTCTAAAGCTTTTAAACAGCTTAAATAGTTGAAGAATTTTCCCTTTTTTTTTTTTTAATGTAAAATGATAACGATAAAGAAATGGTCTGTGCCCCTATTTGCAATCAAGTTAAATTCTGCAGACTCTCTTTTAAGACTTTTTTGGTAGAGAAAGACAGATAAACCCTTTTTTTTTTTTTTAATAGGAAAGAATAAATGGGTATAAGTTAAAAAGCAAAGCAAAACAAAGCAGAAACCAAACAATCAGGTACAAAATTCTGCCTGGTCACAATAAACCACTTGTTAACTGTGAGGATGACCAGCACTGACAGAGGTTGCCCAGAGAGCCTGTAGAATCTTCCTCCTCAGAGATACTCGAAAGCGATTCAGACATGATCATGGGCAGCCTGCTCTAGGTGGCCTCTCTTGAGAAGGAGGTTTGGACAAGGCAATCTCAAGAGGTCCCTGCCAACCTCAACCATTCTGTGATTTTTGTGATTCTGTGATAATTCTGTATTTTTTTCTCACAGTCTTACTACATATGTATTTGCTTATCTAAACCTGCTATTGCTTAAAAAGGCATGTGGCAGCAAAGATTCAACCTTTTGGCATAATATTTTCAGTAGCATTCAGAATTAGTCTTATTCCTCACTTACTATAACCGTGCAAGAGACTTAATGCAGACAAAAATGGTATTAAAAACCAAAACAAAGCTAAAGCAAAAACAAACCCAAGAGATTAACATTATCAATTAAAAATACTTCTACACGTATAATACAGAAGTATACAACAAATCGTAATATCACCTTGATTCATCTTTGAACTAATTCTAGGTGCTACAGTCTAGGGTTTCTGAGCAACTCTAAACTGCCTAAGTTAATGTGCAAATGGCTATTCACGCTTCAGTGCTTCTATATCAGCTTTTATTGATGGTTGTTTTCCGAACTATTTTTATTATGTTTGCTGACTGATTAATATTTCACTTCTTAGCCGCAATTGAAAGAAAACTTGGGATGATAAATTAAATGGTAAGCCTTCACCATACTTGGATTGCAGCCCAAAATAAAAGTCAAACCAATCGCCAGCATATGATATGGACAGATTTTAATGTGTGTGTTGTGGAAAGAACTTTATTTAAAATTAATGTCAAGATTTTTATTTATAAGCACAAAAACCCAATGGTAATTTAATAATACATTCAAAAGTAACATCTGTAACATCACACATAAAATCAGAAGAAATCTTGCATTTGCGACAGTGTATATACTTGTTCTCTTTAACAAACAAGAACTTTATAAAAATATGTCTGAGAAGTACTACATGCTACACTGACTTTCACAATACTGGACCTCCAAATTTCCAAGTGTTGGGCTTCTGGATCCAAATATAAAGACAATGCTTGCTTTAGTGAATAATAGGTAGACCATATCAAGCACCAACAGGCAATTCTGCTTCCATTCACAGGGTGCTGGGTGGTTCACTTCATTACAATATGCCATTATAATACACCATTTAAAATGCAGAGCAGGACACAGCTCTAATTTGAATAGGGTAAGGAGATGCTACATTGTGGTGCATTATGTGATTAGGAGTGTTTAGCCACTCTGGGCAGTTGCCCTGAGAAAGAAGGAAACCCACTGTCTGCTTAAACATTTTGTCCCCAGTAAATCACACTGTAAAGTTCAGTTCTGACAAAAATGTTCAACTGAAAACAATAACAGCTAGATAAACAGAAACCATATGTGCTATTAAATATTATAAACACATACGTATACAGATAAGATTACTTGATCTATATTGCCAGAGAATCATAGAAACATAGAATGGTTTGGGTTGGAAGGACACTTAAAGATCATCTAGTTCCAAACCCCCTGCCATGGGCAGGGACGCTTTCCACTAAATCAGGTTTGTGCAAAGCCCCATCCAGCCTGGCCTTGAAGACTGCCAGGGATGGGGCATTCATAGCTTCTTTGGGCAACTTGCTCCAGTGACTCATCCCCTCATAGTGAAGAACTTTTTCCTTAATATCTAGTCTAAATCTCCCCTCTACCAGCTTAAAGCGATTTCCCTTTTCCTTTCCCTATATGCCCTTGTAAAACATATCTCTGCAGGTTTCTTGTAAACCCATATATTATGTCCATACATAATGTATACATGCATAGATTTAGAAGAACACATAGACTGCAGATTAAGATAAAACACATGATCTTGAACTACTATTTCTCTTATACCTGCATTATCAGAAGACTTTAATGGAAGAAAATGTATCTTTTACTTGAATGTTCCTTCAATAAAAATCATGAAACGTCCATAGAAGTGACTCAAATTCTTCATAGGACTATTGACTATCATGCATCAGCTT
This sequence comes from Forpus xanthops, assembly GCA_032466535.1. Classification (NCBI taxonomy): domain Eukaryota; kingdom Metazoa; phylum Chordata; class Aves; order Psittaciformes; family Psittacidae; genus Forpus; species Forpus xanthops. The sequence continues at coordinate 4,878 of JASSUY010008376.1, read as the reverse complement.
ACCCATACTGAATGCATAATTACGGGTATTCTGGACCATATTAGTGAGTGAGATAGTGCAGTATAATGTTCTGTATGAGGATGAGTGCATCAAATTAATAAGTATTATGCAAACCACTCTGGAATTATACTTTGGTTGAGAAAGACATTAATATATAGTAAAATGTTTTAGAGTGATGTTTTACTTCTCTGTTTCAGAAGAAGAAGAGAAGAATACCAAAATAAACTCTGTGGAATGGGTCTTCTGATCTGTGGAGGAAGTGATTCAACCTTTTTTATTAAGTCAAATTAAAATGTAAGTTTTGGACAGAATATAAATACTCATAACTGAAACTGTCGTTCTGAAAATCCCTATTCTTCACACTAAGCCTTGGAGGAACTTAAACTCTATGGAAGATGCAGATTTGTATCTGAAAATTCATCAGAATCCTGAATCTCTGCTCCTGTACATGCCCAGAAATGTCTGGGGTCTGTATAGTTCAACAGATTGTGCAAATTTCACACCAAAGCCTGACTGGTATCCCAATGTGAACTGCTTTTTACCTTCGTAGCTCTGTTTCTGCTGAAACCTTGCCACTCTAAGGAAACATGGAAGAAACATTAAGCTAGGAACACAGAGAGGGAAAGAGAGACAGACTGGAGGCAGTTTTGCCTTGAATTAGATGAGAAACTGATAACTTGCGATTCTAGTAGGAACTTATTTTCAGAGGCATTTCTATATAACAGAAGTCAAAGAAGGAATCAGGAATTGACAACTGATTGTCTCAAGTGCTGCAATCACTGCTTTACAGATTCATACTTTTTGACTTTTTTTCTTGGGACAAGGCTGATGGCACATTTCTGCCCTCAGTATTTCATACTAGCTTGCTTAGACGAAGACTTTGAACTCCATTTCTAGGTACTTGGTTTTCCCTGAGCCCATTATAAAGCCTTGCCTAAAGTTCCCTGGCTTGCCTCTGGGGACGAGCACCGGGAAGTGGGAATTTTGGTATTCCAGGAATAGATCTTTACAGGGATTGAGAATTTTTGGATCCCATTGAAAAAAGAAAAGCACAGTTTATTTATACGTTCATTGTGTTTCATTTACTGATAGAATATGAAGCACAAATTAAATGCTGTGTCACATCTTGACCTTTTATACAAACTGTCCTGACTTTTTTTGTTGTCATGTGAGGAGTCTTAAAACCTAAAATAAGATAAAATAAACTATCTGTGATCATTCTTCTAATGACTTATTAAATTCACAAGAAATGTATTAATGAAGTAATAAATTCGAAACACATTGTTGGACTTTTAGCTCCAGAGAGCTAAAAGACAGAGACTGACTGCATAACGTCTTGATGCTAGCATGCACCTTCTTGGTAATTTTTGTTGTTGCTTTCCCTCCTCCCCCCGAAACCTGACAAAATATCATATTAAGATGCTGTACTTATAATGTTTTGAAAAGGCGTTAAAATGGAATATCAACTAAAGGAACTATGTTGGAATCCTTTAGACTTTCAATTAGTCACAAATTAATTACATCTTTACATAAGTAGACCTCTGATACACTGAATTAAACTGGTGTTGATTTCATGCTGTGCAGATTTATGCTATGAGCTGTAACTTTGCATTCAGTTTTCTGTTATATTTTTCCATTTTATTACATAAAGTTTTGATGTAATGGCCACTCCTGCATACATTATTCAAATGGAAGGAGTTATGGTTTTATACAGTACTGTAAAATGTAATTTGATTTGATCTTCATTTCTTCCTTAATCATTCCTAAATTTCTGCTTTCCATTATATTTGCCAATGAACATCAAGTATTTCAGACAATTATCTGCAATATCCTATTTCTAATATCCTGATGAAAACAAATCAAAACCTAGTGTAGTGTGTTTCTATTACTTACTTTGAAATATTCTAATCTAATATCTAAACCAGAACAGATATTTTTGATGCTTTATAGCAATCTTTTTCCTAAAATGAAGCTTAATCTATGATATTCTGATTCAAAAAAACTGAGCTACACAGTTATACATACAGCTAAAAATTCTTAATTCATTTTAACAGTAGAAAAACTATAAATACCTTAACTCATTATGAACTTTGCTATTTTAACTAATACAATTTTTGCAATAGATATTGGTATATTCTATGCACATCTGTGAGAGCACTTGAAATAGAATCTGCAAAAATAATGCTGCTGCTGAAATGTTAAGGGATGAGTGTTGTTTGAGTTATAAAAACTGGAATTAGGATTTCTAATGATCCACATTTAAGGGTGAAAAGTAACACCTCTGAGGTCATGAAGCAGAAACACGTTTTCAGTGGGCACAATTTACGTGAAGTGCAATATTTCTAGAAACAGTAACTCTACAGGAAGTGGTGTAAATTCATTATAATGATTGGCATTATCAGGTTTCATCTTTGGTGTGCATCTACCCTAGAGGAAATATTCAGCCTAATTGTGTAAGAATATGGGATAAGTAGGCTTGGAGAAAGCCATTTCATTTAAAATATCTATTTTTATAAAGGCAAGCTGTAAAATTTATGGTGTTAAAAGAGAATAAACAAATTCCCTACTAACAACTATTGGAAACCTTCTAGCACCCCTTTCTGGAAGGGTTTTCTGGGTTTTTATATTTTTTAAGTAAAAAAAATCAGAAAAAATAAATAAGCCTTTTAAATGGGAGCTCTACCTGAGGGAAGGCTACATAAGCAGGTTTTAAATTACCATGGAAGAGAATTATGGAAGCTGACATAACCCAGCACAATTTTATGGATTCAGAAGAGCTACTCCAATTAACTGTTGCTGAAGTTCTGGCAGAGGGAATTTATTTCACTGAATAGGATTTCAGCTTTGCATTTTAGAAATCAAATATGCTCTCTAGCTAGATATGTTTCATAGGAGACTGAAATAAGGATCCTTTTAGGGTGATTTATTCTGTAGTATGGAGAATACTGAATGACTCCTGTTCTAGGACAAGTAATAGCCTGTGGTTTCATAAGCTCATAGAATAAGAGGAATATATAAAGGCCATTATGAATCATGCTGCTTGACCTCTTGCTTAGCACATGCCAGAAGACTATGTCAATTGAAATACAGTGGTGAGCATCTTCCATTCTCTAAATGCTGTCTAAATGCTTGTACTGCTTGGGCTGCTAAAGACTGCAGATGCCAAGCTGTAAGGGCAGATAGACTGAGGATGCAAAACATAACAACTCAGGATCTTTTCCCTCTCCCACTGTAGCAGAACAGAATTGCAAATGTTCTTCTGTAAGCCTTTCTCTTGGGCAAAAAAAAAGGCATAATTTCTTTTGTTTACCTCCCCAGGGTCTTTATTAACACACATACTTGGAAGACATTATGTTATTAGCTGATTAGTAATGCAGAAATAGTTTCCAACATGAACTTGAATTTCACATATGCCATAGATGAGCTTTCATTATTCACTCCTTATGGTCTTGTTTTGTCTTTCTAGACAGTTACTTGACAACAGTAATGCTTTCCTTTTGATAAATTCTGACAATTTGGTTTGAAGAACTTCTGTGTAAGAAAATACTGTTCAGGGAATCAGCGCAGTGGTGCATTACCGAAATAGGAATCGTCCCACTGACTCTGGGGCTCTGCATGGGTTGTGCATATATTTTTGCCTTCCTGCAGAAAACCTGACTGGGCTTCTAGCATAACTGAATTCTCTAATGAGGGAGCTAATCTTCATATTACGCTTTTTACTGCCAAGGTAAAAGGAGTGACCAATGCAAGGAGAATACAGACAGCATTGCACAACACAAAGCTAGTGCCAGCTGCTGTTTCAGCCCTGGAGGACATATGTACCTGGAGTAATTTAGAGCAATCTGTTTTTTTTAAACAGGCCTGAACAACTCAGACATAGTTTTGAGAGCACGACACTTGCAAAGATGAGCTTTCCTCATTCTCTGTACCTATAACTATCTCTAAATATTCCTTAACCGTAACTAAGGACTCAGCTGTTGATTTTACCTCTGTGGTATAGATTTTCACCAGAGTTTCTTTGTAAAACACCTCTCATTCCTAAAGCAGCTTTTGATTATTCTGAATGATTTTTTATTCTATTTATTACATTTCATCATTCCATCATATTATTAACTGTGAGTTTTTCAATTACTCGCAAAGATACGTCAGTACACTCATTAAGTTTCTGATAATTAATTATTCGTAAAAATAGATATTTATCGGTCCTTAAAGCATACAGTAGTGCATAACAAATGCCTTTTGAGACAAGTGCTAACATATACCACGTAAGTGAACTTTCCCTTTAAATGACAAGCAGTTCTGCTAAATGACTGCAGTAGCTCTTAATTCTCCTGTCGCAGCCCAATAGCCTCCACATTAGTGGGAATCCATTTGGAGGCTAGGCCAGTGACAAATGTAGAACTATCCATGCTGAGGAGCCAATGGATATCTAATTCTATATCTCTTTTTCAAGCATGTAGACATATACACATAGAAGCATAAATAATTGCTCCTAACATATAAAGTCATCTGCATTAATTGCAAATAAGAACTAAAATGTCTCAGATATTTTTCTTGAATGAAGGAAGTGGAGATTTTATTGTGTAAATTATTTCTAAAATTCTGTATTAGTAAAAAAAATATGTAGCAAAAACAGCAACAAAACCTGCACAGTGTGAGCATAAAGGATTTATATAAAGAACTGCTCCAGAAAAGGCATTAGACTCATTCATAAAAATAAAACTAAATGCATACAAAAAATCTAGGAATAATAACTTCAATAACTGATGTCCACTGAAGTCATGCTGGGTTTGATTTAGGATGAGAAAGTTGGGGATGTTCAGCCTGGAGAAGAGAAGGCTGCATGGAGACCTCATAGCAGCCTTCCAGTATCTGAAG
>JASSUY010008375.1:0-29960 GCA_032466535.1 Forpus xanthops | reverse complement strand
AGCTGTGGCTGCCCCATCCCTGCAGTGTTCAAGGCCAGGTTGGACACAGGGCTTGGAGCAAGCTGCTCCAGTGGAAGATGTACCTCCCCATGGAAGCGTATGGGCTGTAAGGTCCCTTCCAACCCAAACCATTCTGTGATTATCCTATAGCTGAAGCTCTTCTTTTGCTGTGATTCACGTCTGGGACCTTCTTTAGTCCTGGGATGCCTGGCATTATCCCCACAGAGCCCTGAGGATGATGATGTGGGGATATCCCTGCGTTCTCCTTGCTCTCAGGGTCTGTTTGCAAACACCTCATCTGATGCTCAGTTCCACACGACAAATACTCGAGGCAAGTGCTGCTCTTGCGTCGTGCACGTTTGCAAAGCAGCAATTGATCAGAGTGATTTTTATTCTCATTAAGGCAAATTAAAGCACGAAGCTGGCAATGGCAATGGGAAGGGAGAAGGAGGGGAAAAAAAAAGAAAAGACAACCCAAGAATAAAATTGGTGTTCATGAAATATTTATTAAAAACAGCCATTGTAATAAATATTTGAAACGTGGTTGTTAATGTTCAATCATATCAATGTCAAGTGCATGTTACACATGGTCTGCTGTGCTAATTGGGTACGGGGGTCAAGCGATGCTGGCTGCCCGGTGCTGTGCCAGGGCGGATGGTGATGCTTTGCTTTTGGAAGCTGTAGGTGATGGGAATAAGCAGAAGAGGAGCCCCAGGGTTGGCTGCAAGTGGCTCTTGAGCACCCGTGTCCCTCTGTGCATGCCCCTAGTGTAACCCAAATGCCTCCATGTAAAAGCTGATGATTATTTCCCAATAGGGTATATAAACTGTGGTTTAGGGTAATTATCCATAAGGAGGCATAAAATAAAGGCTTTTGCTGCAAACCACTCCTCTCCATGCAATGAGATGCAAGGAAATAAGCCTCCAAACTGGGATAACAGCCCCAGTGGGAACATCAATGCAAGAAGGGGCAGGAACAGTTAAAACTGCCTGTAGAGGGAAGGTGGTTCTGGGTAGCAGCTCCCAAGTGATGAGCGGTGTGGAGGACATAGGGCTTTTCCTCAGGGATCCTATTTGGCTCTTTACTGGCTCCTTTGTGTTGATGTGGGAATCTATGCAGGGTGAAGGGGTGACTGTGTGTGACCCCAGAGGCTCAGGATGCATTTGGGATGTATCCGTCTCAACAGTGGGATGTGCCAGCATGAACCTTGGGATGAGGCTGGTTGGAGGTTGGAGCTAGGTGAGGCTGTCCAGAGGAAAACCCCAATGTTGGTCCATTTTGCATGGTTATCCCCACGCTGTCAATGCCTTGAGGATGGAAAACATGCACAAAAGGGTCACTTAGTAACAGAAGCAGTCTTGCATTTGCTTGAGATATCCTTTATGTGTATTAGAAACCCAGAGAGCAAGAACAGCTTGAAAGGGAAGCAAAAGACTTGGTTAAATCCCAAACCAGATTCCCTGCTTTTCCCCCTTTTCTTACAATAGGTAGCTGGTGCTTGTGGATGTGAATGTGCTGCCTCAAGTGGATAGGGTAGAGACAAGAGCATCCTTTGCTTTGCTTATAAACCTACTCCTCCCATTACTTACTGGGAGTAATGCCCATCTGTGCCTCAGTTTCCCTGCCTTGGAGGTAGTTATTAAATACAGAATTATTTGGAGAGTAGTAGTAAGGACTTAATGTGTAGTTCCTCAGTGTAGTAGGAGCGTAAAGCATGCGAAGCACTTGGGAGATGTAGGCATGAAGCTCCTGACTCTGCTTCACCCCATGGTCCTCATCTCTGGAGGAGGTACTTGCTGCCGCATCACCTCAGCATCCTCCTAGCATAACTGCAACCTGTAGTAACTCTACTCCATCCAGCCCCCTTTGTGAAACGCCTCTGAGCGTTGCCAGCCCTCCAATGCGAGTGGTAGTGGGTGGTTTTGAGCAATATTTGAAGCAAGCAAGTAAATAGATGGTAATTTAGTCATGGACCCATCCCAGCCTCCCATAAAAGCTGGTACAGACCAGATTTACAGCACCGTGCTGAGATGCTTTTATGTGAAACAGAGCTTCAGAGGGGAAGCCATCTATCAGGCAAGGAGTGAATGAGATTTAAAAGGCAGCTTCCTTTTGTTCCCTAATAGGTTGGCCACTTCGGTGTGGAAGTGGGGGAGGCAGGAAGGGAAAGGTGTTGGGAATGACATTGCTAATAGCAACCCCGTGCCCCTGTTCGGGTAATAGGCTTTAAACATTGAAGGTGGTGAATCCTCTTAGTTCCTGTGTTGATTTTCTCCGTCACTGTGCATTTATTAATAGGGACTGACTTTGCTGCAAGCTGTAAAGAACCAGATGGGGAAGGAGAGACCCTGAGTCCTCCTTGGTGCAGGGAACCTCTGATGTCCCCAAACTCCAGCTCTCTTGTGTTGAGTTTGCTTTTCAAAGCCATGGGCCTCTCTCCACCTCTCCAGCATCCTTGCTCCGTGCTGGGGATGGGAGCTGTGGTCTGGCACTGACCACCCCATCCCTGGCAATGTTCAAGGTCAGGTTGGATGGGGCTTGGAGCAACCTGTTCCATTGGAAAGTGTCCTTGCCTGTGGCAAGGGTTGGAACTGGATGAGCTTTAAGCTCCCTTAGACCCCCCTGGGACCTCTCATTTGGGGGGCCTCAGAGCCACCCAGATAGGTGCCACTTCCCCACTGCATGCACAAATCCTTTCCATGCTGTAGCACGGTAATGAGCACATCATTCCCCCTTCCTTGTCCCTGGGCAGCCCTTGCTCTGCGCTCCCGCTGGCTCCATCCCAGCTCCAACAGGATCCAAATGGGCATCACTGCCGGTGACTCAGCCCTGTTATAAAGCTGTCTGGAGGCTGTAATTCTCTAAGAACGTGGCTTAAGTTGGAGCTATTTATCTCTTGTCCCATAGGACAGTGAAAGGTTGGGGAGGGGAATGAAGGCATTGGGAGGAAACCAGCATCCTGCAGGAATTGGGTGCTTTGTGCCTCTCCTGCAGCAATAGGGAGCAATGGCAGCAGCCCTTGGGATGGTCCCTCTGCTCCCCCCTTCCTCAGGCCCTGGTGTTGAAGCGACAGCAAAGTCATCTTAAGCACGAGCATCCTCTCCCTTGGGAAGGGATGGGAACACCGCGGCTGTCATGTAACATCTGCGCCGTGGCTGGAAGGTGCTGGGTTGTTTGAGCAATAAGTGTGTAACCGGGGGCTCGATTAAAGGGAAGCGGTACAAGATGTGCTGGGGAAACAAGTTGTCTCCACGATGCTGTATCCAGATTGACACAAATCAGCCCCTTGGATGAGAAAACAGCTTCGAAGCAGGCAGAATCTTTGGCTTTGCAGTCTGGGTTTGCAATGACTCAGCAGCGCAGGGGTTGGCTTTTCCCAGCCTGAAGAACAGGTAAAAGGAGAAAGCACAAAGCAATGTTTTGGGGGGATCAGAGGCTATTCCCTTTCTTCCTTGCTTAGATGTAAGCCAGGACTATGAGTTGGAAGCTTGGGACATCCCTGGGATCATGGTCTGTGATGGGAAGCAATTCCCTATTCTGCTCAGAGGTGCAGGCTGGAGCGCCGTCTGGCTGAACGCTTATAGGATATGATTTCAACCATTATTCTAACTGTCCTGTCCTGCGTCGTGTAACAAAGACATCAATTTAAACCCCTTACAAGTGGCAATTACCTAATAAAATGCAGTAAGGATCTTCCAACTTGGCAGTCAAATGAGCATTCCTGGGTTTTAATTAATAGCCCAAGCCTGAATGACTCTTCTATGTCCAGTGCAAGAGGACTGGCTGCATGATCATGCATGCAGACAGGGTAGGCCTAGGAAAAAGGAGTCAATTCACTGCAAAAGGGCTCCGTGCCTGCAGGACAGATGGGTGCCGGAGGTGTTGAGCAGCAAAGGGGATGTGTAGAGTCTAGTTTGTGGTATAGAGTGAGTGATGGGGCTGCTGTGCTGTCACAGAATCAGACTGGTTTGGGTTGAAGGGACCTTAAAGCTCCCCTTGGGTAGGTTAAAGCCATTCCCATTGTCCTGTCCCTACAAACCCTTGTCCAAAGCCCCTCTCCAGGTTTCATGTAGCCCTTTTTAGGTACTGAATACTGTCCCTGTGGCTCATCTGCTCCTGATGCCCCTTCCCATGGCCCGAGCAGCATCACAACCCCATCGCATGCACAGTACATGTGGGAGCCTGAAAGCTCCTTGCAGCTGATTCAGCACCTCAGGGCTCTTTGCAAAACACTTGTTAGGAGATCCATGTGTCTTTGCCATCGTCCCTTCTTCCCCCACAAGGGTGATGCTGTGCTCTTTGGTTACATTACCCTTATTTACTCAATAGAGCGTGGTCCCCATGCGGGCCGGGTACCAGCAGGGTCCCTTCCCTGCTGAAGCTGAGCCCTGCGATGCTGCTGCCTCGGGGGATTGGGGTGAGCTGTCCCTCGCTGTTCACACAGCACACGCAGACAGTATTTGATCCAGTGTAAACCAAGCTGCTACAAAGTCAACCTGTCAAACCCCACGGAACAAATCGGAGGTGGCAGGGTGACTTTATACCTCGCCGTCGCTATGTATTGTGTAACCGCAGGACTTCTGATGTGCTACAAGAAGCCCTAGAGCTAGGCTGACTTGTGCTGTCAAACCCAGGGTCCTTTCTTCCTCGCTTCCCATCCCGTTTTCCTCTGTAAATTGGTCGCTTGTGGCTAGCTGGCAAGCTGCCTGGTGGAAGCGAGTGGCTGATGGAAGGACCTCCAGTGTGTTTCTCAAGGGGGGTAGCTCCATCAGATGGAGAAATATGGCAAGATTGCTTTTGTTGGGGGGGGAGAAGCACAATCTGCCTGCAAAATGCATGTTGGAGATAGGGAAATCACACTACTGCCTTTAGGAAAGCCAGTTTTCTCATGGACCAGGAGGCGGCGGGGTGAGGATGCTGCAGCTCGGGCTGGTGCTTCCCAAGCTAATTGTATTGACAGAATAATGCAAGGGTTTGCATGCACTTGTTGTATATAAACAGGAGCAAATAGGAACCTACGTGTTGTTTTCATGCCTGGTGTTGCTCTTCCCAGGCAATTTGAAGCTGGGAAATGATGGGATAGAGGTTTCGTTCCCCACCGTGAACAAGGGGATGGTGGGATGGGGTTCACTCCTTCCCATGCCACTTATGCAGAGAAGCCTATCACCATCTGCTCTGAGCATCCCCTTTGACAAGGTTTGTTTGAAGGGGTGGGCTTTGATTAAAGAACATGAGCCTGCTTCATTGTGCGCCAGAGTGTCACTTTTTGGGGTGGTTTTCCTTTATATTTGGTAAATCTGTTCCTTCAGCCCTTTTCCAGTGCAGTGTGGGAATCCATTCCCTTTGCTTCCCCCCTTTTATAGGGTCGTTCATCATGTGCTTGCATGCCAGTGTGATGGAGAGTGGTGCTCCATGAAAAGTAATTGCTTAACATGCTTGCTGATCCCAAATCTGGGATCAAGCTGCCAATATTCAAGCAGTTTGGAGCATCCTGCATCTATTTGCACCTATGTTTGTGTCTGTGCATCACTCGTGATGTGTTACCGGAGTTCTGCATGTAGCTCTGTAGGGCATCTTTGACTCATTCAGGGTTGTGGAACCCAGATCTGAGGCTTGTGGCTGCTATTGCAGGATGAAAGATGGGATCTGCTCTGGGAAAACCTTGCAGCCGCTTGGATGAAGGGGTCACTGCAAATACCTCTGCTTTGAGGATGGAGAAGAGGAGCTAAATGACCTGCGCTGCTGCTTTCTGGGTACCTTTGGGGTCTTATGTGCAAACCATCAGCTCCCTCATCCCCTGCCAGGGCTGTGCAGGAGGGAGCCACATTCCCATCTATCCCTCCCTTATCCAGGGTAGAGGAGGGACGGATAACTTTGGCGACAGGGCCGAGAAGCCAGGAGCCCTTCATAAAATGTCACTGGTTTGGAAATGCAGGATCAAATGAGTAGCAATTCATGTGTCACCGCATGAGAGAACAAAACCCTCTACCGAGGAATTAAAGCCATAAATATCCTACAGAGCCCCTTCCTGCTAACGCGTTCCTGACATCTGGAGTGGCAGCCCATTGGAACCTATCTGCTGTCAAAGAGCTGTTGCAATTAAGTCGTGAATGCAGAGGGGAGAAGGGGGAAAACAACTTTTTAAATGACTTGGCAGGTGATGGAAAACCAAAACACCCTTTTTCCATTAACGAGAGCAAATTTGCCTTAAAAGGAGCTGGGTTAGAGACTATAGAAGTTAATTGTCAGAGTCATTCAGTCAGGCTTTGGTCTCCTTGGGGCCGGTGTGGGAGCAATGGAGGGTCTACGGTTGGGTTCTCACCTCGGTCTGTGCTCCTGCAGTCTTTAATGCTTTCTCAGGCTTCTCTGCTCCACCGCGGGCACACAATGGTGTGGGAATGCAGCAGGGATGAGGTTTAAGGGATGAGGCAGCAGCATATGGGGTTTTTGTGTGTGGAATACTCCCTGATGCTCCCATTGTGTGATGAAGGAGGGGGACGACGACTAAGAGCTGTTGGTTTGGGTGTTTTGGAGGGGAAAGAAGACCCGAAGGGTGATTTGTGGGGCAGGTACCTTGACTTGTGTCCTTAGGAAGCTGGAGGAGCGTGTCCATATCTTGGGCTCTAGGAGCAAATAGCAAAGACCCAGCATGAGCATTGCCTTGCTCCGTGGGGCAGCTCAGCCTTGGAGGTGGGAAAGGCTGTATGGTGTTCACTCCTTGCTCTGGAACTGCTGTGCTCAATTGTCAGCATAAGGAGATGCTGAGGTCGCTTGCAGATGGTCCCCATGCTTTGGGGGTGCCCTGTGTCCCTCTTGCACTGCAGGATTTCAGATGCATCGACCACAGCATCCCCACAAAGCCTTTACCCCACCGCAAACCCAGCACAGGACAAAGTGTTTGTGATGGGGGTAAAGGTTTTCCCGACCCATCCCAAACACTGCAGCAGTGCTGCCTGCAGAGCCTCATTGGAATTCCATGTGGCTGCTCGGTGCCATCCTGCTCGCTCGCCTCTCGGTGCTCCTCGGAGGTGGGACTGTGCTCGAGGCAATTTGCATTGCTGGAGGTGTCACAAGCAGATCTAGTGGCAAGCCGTGTCTGGCAGGGAATTCATTTGGTCGGGGTTTCACTCCCTCCTTTCCAATCTGCCTTGATTGTGAGTGCAGCATGGAGCTGAGCCGCTAGCTCAGGACCAAAGCCAGCAGCAGGCTCCGTGTCGGTCAGTTTCCCCCCTCCCTGCCCCATTGCTTGGCTTATCTCTCCATTGGGAAACATGTACACAGCTGTTTGTCTCACTGGCCATCTAAAAGTCAGGATGCAGAATTGATCCCGGATGCTGCGGATGACCAGGCTGAGCTCGGGGATAATGAGTCGCAGTTAATCTCCCACGTTCAGAAGTGCTTCGGTGACTCTTTACCTTCACATTCCTTAAAGCAGCCATAAACGGAGCTGGTTTTCCAGAGGGAAGCACACAGCCCCGTCTGAAGATGGGTCCTTTTGGGATAATGAAGAAACTGCTTGAAAATTACCCATCACTTTGGGCTGTGGATTGCTCAGTGTAAACTCACTGCATTGGCAGCTTGGTGTTGAGCAAAGAGTTTTCTGTAGTGCTGTTCTCCCCCCATAATAGGCACAAACAAGGGGGGAATAACCTGCACAAGGGGTTGCGGATGCTCTTGTGATCACTCCCTTGTCCTTTGCATGTGGAAAACATAGAATCAGCCTGGTTTGGGTCATCCGCTTCCATGGGCAATGACACCTTCCACTGGAGCAGCTCCAAGCCCCTGTGTCCAACCTGGCCTTGGGCACATCCAGGGATAGGGCACCCACAGCTTGAGGTGCCAGTGCCTCAGCACCCTCATAGGGAAGAGCTTGTGCCTAAGAGCTCATCTCAGTCTCCCCTCTGGCATGTTAAAGCCATTCCCCTTGTCTTGTCCCTACATCCCTTGTCCAAAGCCCCTCTCCAGGTTTCCTGTATCTCCTTCAGGCACTGGAGCTGCTCTAAGATCTCCCCTTCAGGAGACCTCTCTCTCAGCCTGGCTCCAGAGCAGAGCTGCTCCAACCCTCACAGCATCTCCATGACCTCTTCTAGCCTCACTCCAACAGCTCCACATCCTCTTCTGCTGGGATCAGGCAGGAATTTGCCCTCTCTTCAACGCTCACCTTGCAGAGCCTGCGCTGCAGCATCAACCGGGTTGCCTGGGCTACAGACCCATGCTCTTGTGTCATCCTGGGTAAATAACATTGAGTGTTTAACTGAGATCAAGTGGTCTTTGTGTCCATGTGGGCATTTCAGGCCTGCGGCAGCTCTGGGCAAGTGGTTTATTCATCCCTAAACATGGGGCTGTGCTGAGCCAAGCACAGGAAAAGAGGAATTAAACACACAAAGAGGCAAAAGGTTTCCAAATGGTGCGCGGTTCCTATCAAGCCACCTCTACAGGATGATATTAAGGGATGCTGAAAGAAGAAAGCCATTTGGAAGCTGTGTATTTCAGCTGGTTCAACTGTTGGGTCACGTTTGAAACGCAGGTACATGTATTGAATTGACCTGTTAGGTGGGTGGCTTCTTTAGGGTTTTATCAGAAGGCCAAATGCCCTGTATGTGTTCCCTCTATGGGAAAAGCATTAAAATGGGAACTATGCTATTGGAGCACCTTTTTATACCAAGTTTAAATTTAGATGTGGATGACACAGGCTCCTGAGGAGTCATTTGGAGGTTTTATCTATGATTTCAATGTGAAGACCCACTGACTATTAAGGAATGACTTAACCCCTTCCTTCAACCCCAGAGATTGAGGTCCATACCTGCTCCAGCTGTTTTGCAGCTGGTTTATGGGCAAGAACCAGCCTAAACTCTCTCAAGGTCACCTCAGCGGTGGTGTTGAATGCTTGGCTTCCATAATAACCAGCTTGGGATGGCTGGAGCTGAAGAACATCTCCCTGTGTCCCTTCAAAGCCCTTAGGGCTCATATCACGCATCCCTTAGGCTGCTTGGGAGGTTGGGAACTGGCAGCTCCCTAATAAGAAAGGACCTGGCAATGTGGTATCTGAGCATGTTTATAGCACAGAGCCTGATTATTTATAGACAGCTCTGGAAGTCTTTTTGCTACGTCTTACTAAGCAGATGTGATGTTTCCTTCGGGAAGGGATGCTCAGATACGTGCTACTCTCCATCCTGAGGCTTCGCCTTCGAAAGCCGCTCAATGCATTCATCTATGGGATTCTGAGTCTTGGGGGGGGATGCACCTTAGCATCCGCTCCCCACAATGTATGGCTATCCTATAGGACAAGGGCTCCCTGAAGAGAGGCAGCTGCAGGGATGAGGTGCTGGCTTGGAAAGGCGTGAGAGGCTGCCACAATAGTTATGGGTATAAAAAGAGGAGCGTTGATGATGGGTTTGTCTTATTTAATGCTGACATCCTGAGGTCAAACTGCTCCTCTCCAAGGAAGCACAGCAGCATTAGTCAAACATAGAAATCTCTGGCTCTGTAGCTTTGCTGTATGATTTATAAGCCACAGGGGTGGAAAAGGGTGGTTTTTCCTCTGAAAATACTAGGGAATATTTCGATCCTTTAGTTTCCTTGTTGCTTTCTCTTGTTCATTTTAACTTCAGTTTTACTACATCAGAGCACTAGAGGCGAGCTCTCGTGGTACCCGTTTGCAGGATTCAGTATCCTCCTCCATCTGGCTGCTAGATACGCTTGCTCTACAGCAATAATACATCACATAGGCACCGTGCCACGTCCTTCTAGAGCTCCTCCTGTTCAAAATAGATGGTAAAATACTATTAATGTATGCAATGTGTTGTATTATCTAACACAGGAGCGAGAAATCCGTCTTCAAGCCACTTGGCAATGAGTGGCAATGAGCTTTGTCGGTGCTTGGAGCAGCTTAAATCCAGGTCTTTGGAAGCACTGGGACACTGAATGACATTGCCAGCCCTGAGCTGGTGTGGTGGTAGGGAAATGTCAGGTCATCCCTCGCTGGGACCATAAAACTGGTGCTGGAGGGTGAATAGTGCTACAGCTTTGAGACCAAACAGCACTGTGTGAACTCCTGATGGGGTCAGAAAGTAGAGCTGCCTCTTAGTGAAGATTTGCAAGTGATGGAGGGGTTCGTTTCATCTTGCATTTGCAACTCTAATGTATTCTTCCCCTGCACTCCCACCCACTCCTCACACTCAACCCCAGACTCTACTCACATGGCTATCAGTGTCACTTCTGAAACGTGGCTTTCCTTAAAAAATCCAGCTTTTCATCAATTAAACATTTTTGACAGCTTTTCTGAAACAAACCCTCTTTAAAAAAAGATTTAAAAAGTCCTTTTTTTTTTTTGCTAAGTTTTGGTGGGTTTACCTTAAAAGACTCCAGCAGCCCTAATGCAAAGGGGCCTGGGTGATCCCAGCTTGGGTAAAGCAAGGGTTTGGAGCAGCTGAGGGCTGCTCCCATGGGTGCTGTGGGGCACAGCCCCATGCCTGTAGCTTGTCACTGTTGCTGTTAATCAAGTGCCACTTTGTGCTTGTGCACTGTTAGGGCAGGTTGGAGAGAGTGGGGTGGGTCAGAAGGGGCATTAAAGCTCATCTTGTTCCACCCTATTGCCACACGCAGGGATATCCTATACCCTTTGTGGCCAGGCCTTACCCTTTTGCCTCCAAATAGGCCCCATATGTCTACTTTAAATGCTGTTTAAGACAGTGCATTCCCTTTCTCTTCCCTTTCGAGACATCCTTCTGCCATCTGAATGGGATTTAATATTCTCGCCTAGTGGCACTTTGAAGCCCTTAATGAGCAGAAGGTCCATCCCTTAGTGCCACTCATCCAAAACTGGGTTTGTGGGCATACAAATGCTGCAATGCTGGCACTGAGCTGGCAGGACAATGATGGCTTTGCAAGGACTTGCAGACTCCTTTAATTAAGGTGAACATGTTTAGCTGGGGCAAGAAGCAGAGCCCATGAAAGCACGCTAAGCATGTTGATTTAATTGGCAATTACTGGATTGAAAGCAAGCATTCAAGTGGAGCCAAAGCCATTCTAAGGCAAAGTCTTAACCCAGAGTCATCCGAGGTGGGCACCAAGAAAATGAGGCAGAGAAAGATTAAATGCTTTGCCCAAGGTTATGTGGGGAGATGTGCCAGAGCTGGGAACTGAGATAGGAATAGGGGTTGGCAAACCTGGGGCACCATAGAGCATGGGGAGGCTTTACCATCATTGCATCACGGAGGGGTATGAGTTGGAAGGGACCTTAAAGCTCATCCATTTCCAGGACTTCCTTAAAGAAACAAAGGTAGCCTTGCTTGGGATCAGCCCAACACGGCTGCTTCTCTGCACCCATCACACTTCCGACCTCCTGATACAGCAAAATCCATCTACTATTCCAGTCTGTTTCTTTGTGCATCCCAACAGCAGTAAGTGAGGGCCCCGGTGGGGAAAGCTTTGTGCATTTAGAAGCTTTGCATCCTGTATCTTGGTGCAGCAGGAGCTGCAGATATACTTGTTGCACGGATGGACCGGGTTCCTGCAGAGCCAGGGCTGATAGGAAAAGCTTCTACAGTGTAGTTACTTCTGCAGTGAGCTGCTTGGGACCTATGTGGGACCTATGGAGATGGTGCTGTGAAGGCTGGAGAAGGGGTTTTGGACCTGGAGCCTTAGGGTTGAGCTGCTTGCACCTCACTAACACTGTGGGGATGTCCAGCAGACCCTTGTGCTGTGAGACTCAGTGTATGCATCCTTTGGGGATGAGGAGGATGTAGGATGCTGGGTGATGTGATTTTTGGTCCCTGTGGGTCTGCAGAGGTGCAATAGTCACTTATGGGGGTCTGGTGGAAGGTATCCTTGCCCCTGGCAGGGGTTTGGAACTAGATGAGCTCTAAGATCCCTTCCAGATGTCTGTGGTTCTATGTTGGTACATGATAGCACGTAGCGTACGTGCTTGGCGAGCATCCGCCGGGATGCCGTGCTGCAGGAGAGGGAAGCACGGGATGAGGCAGCGGATAGGGGTTGGGAGGCTGATGGCAGGAGTCTCTTCTTTTTACAGCAAGTGAAAAATCAATCCTTGACCTTTAAAGGAGTTTATGAATTCCTGGCTTGGGGAATCGATGCGCATCGATCCCTGGGTGTCTGCATGGGCTCGCAGTGTACACTATCAGGTGATGAAAGCTGTGTTTTGCTGAGTCTGGAGCAGGCAGATGCAGGTGCTGGCTCTGCCCAGCTGCCAGGACTGAAAACATCATTTTTCCCCCTCCTTCCATGCCTTTTTCCACTTGGCAGCCTCGAGTCCAGGGCTCGGGATCCATTGGAGGCGCTGTGTTTGCTGTATCAGTGGCACGGTAGCTCTCCATCACCCTGCGGAGCATCCAGCGAGGTGATCCTGCCACCTCCTGTATCTCCCAGATCTGCTCTGGATGATCACCTCATGGTTTACAGGGTCTGGAAGAGGGGGGAAGCTCCATTGTCCATCATGGAATCCCAGACTTGTTTGGGTTGAAGGGACCTCAGAGCTCATCCGATTCCAGTCCCTGCCATGACACCTTCCACTAGAGCAGCTTGCTCAAAGCCCTATCCTTGAGCACTGCCATGGATGAGGCATTTACATCCTCCTGGATCACGCGGGATGAGGCCATCCCTGCTTGATCTGGGGATGATTCTTGGCAGCATGAGGATAGAAAGCTGTGGCTACACTGACACTGCATTAACCTGTAAACGAAGTGTCCAAGCATAGGCTGTGTGAGGAGATGCTGATGACAGCCCAAATGCTGACGGTTTGGGTAGCAGCAAGCAAAGCTTTCCCATTTCTATCCCTTTAAACCAGCAGTTTCCCAAAGACTACAGCCTCAGCCAGCACAGAAGTTAGCTGAATGAATTAAAACCGGGTGCCTTGACCTCGGAGGTGCGACGTTCCTGCTTGTGAATGAGGATTTAAGAGAGGAAACGTGCTGGCAACTCACGTCCTGACCTGCTCCCCTCAGACATGTGAGCAGAAGCAAGGTCCTGCTGGGCACGTTGCTATATATATGTAGTGTATATTCATGGTCTCCTGTTGGAGCAGTGCGAGCTGACAGATGCAGAGGAGCTGAGAGGTGCTGAGGGTGGGATGGGAACAGAAGGCTCTGAAGCCTGTTCAGCTGCTATGGGCTTGGGAAGGGGGTTAAGGAAACGGGAATCTGACGTGTCTCAACTCACCAATGTGGAAGGAGGAGCAGCGTGGAATAGCAGATCCCAACTGCACAGGCCTGAGTTGATGCTATAGCATAGCATGAGAATGGTTGCTGTTTGCTGCAGTGAGCCCCAGTTCTAAAAGCACCAGTTGGTATTTAAGGGGTTTATGGTGGGGTTTGGCACAGATGGGATTAAAGAGCTCCATCTCCATCCCATTAAGTGTGAGGAAATAGCATTGTGAAGCTTGCTTTGGGCATGGGGAAACTGAGGCACAGAGGAAGAAGAGCCCACGGAGCCTGCAGCAGAGCCAGGAAGCAAATTCAGGCTCATCTCCTTGGAAGATCCATCTTCTCCTCTTGCATCCTCTCCAGACCTTTGCTCTGCAGTGCAATTTGCTAGGGATATACACACTCTGCAGCTGTAAAATACACCTCTAGTAACTGGTAGCATAACAGACTGCCAGCAATGTCCTGAAATGTTGCAGTGTTGCTTGGTTTTACCCATCTTTGATACCTATGGTGGATCCATAGTGAAACGCATAAGGTCCACGACCTCATCTATCACAGTTTCCCTCTACCACGACGAGTATGCCAGGAGGAAGATGCTTTCCTGTCCTCTGCTGGTGTTCTCACTGCATCCAGGACATGGTGTTGGCAGTGGCATGGCAGATCTTCTTGCCTGAATCCTGGAGCTGTTAGACCTCATGTGGTGGGAAAGGGATGGAAGGAGCAGTGGATCCAGAGATGGAGATTGGTCCTGCTGACACCAAGGGCTTTATTCCCTGTCCCAGCACCCTGCTGCTCTTTACGTAAGCAGGGTTTGGGGTGCACAAGATGGGAGCTGAGAGGGAAACCCCTCTCCTGCTCGCTGAGCATCCCAATGCCACTTCATTGAATGCAATGGTTTCTCCAGGCTCTCCTCCTGTTTCTTCCAATGTATTCCTGTTTTTTTGATCTCCGACAAACTTCCCCTCTCTGATCTTCTTCTGAAATAATAAATCTGGGGCCCTTGAAGACACTTGGCGGCAGGAGAGTCTGAACAAAACCCCTTTTGAGCTGTTCTTCATGTGACAAGCCCCTCCTGCATGGGTACCGCATTGATGCTGCATTGCTCCTGCCTGCTGCCTGGGAAACACAGGGGCATGAAACCTTGGGATATCCAAGGCTCGTCATCTTCCCTGTGTGCGGAAGCACAAGGATGTGGAACTTCATTCTTAACAACTGATGAGTAGGTGCAGAGGAGCCTTGTGCCTTTGGAAGGATGCGCTGCTACATCCAGGCTGCGATGGGTAGAAGGTAGACTTGCTGCACATGAGCTTGACGGGCAGGAAAGAGGGATTTGAAGGAAAGTAGTGCTTATTTTCATACCTTGAACTGCCTTCAAAGCCAACAAAATGGATGGGAATGGTTTTTCTGATACCTGAATGAAAGGAATAAGGGTAATTGTGGGCAGCTCTGCTCATTATAAATAGCGATAACAACCTTTGTACAAGCTGTGGTCTGATCGGTTTGCAAGGCAGGAGTTAAAACAGCCTGGGATGTGCAGACAAGTTGTATTGCTGGGAGCTCCTTAATGTCACCCACAGAGGACACCAAAGTCTCCTTTTATTTGCCTTTAAACATCAAAAAGTGATGACCGGGCTGCTGCAACTATATAAGTGCTCAGTGTGATGCACTCAGTGTGATGGGAATGGAGTTGAAATGATGCAGCAATCCCCTTCAGCCACCTCTGAGAAGCGAAGCAGCCCCATTCCCTTTGCTATTGCATAGGCGAGTGCTGCATTGTGCCTTGCACTGCTGCAGATCCCACTAAAATAGAAGTGTAGAAGATGCAGTGCCATCGTGTGGCTTTACTCCTGGTCCCTGCTTGCAAGGCAGTCAGGGGAGGCATTCCTCATCTCTAATTCCTTTACAGTGTGTAATGATGTCCTGTCTGTTTAGCAGTTTGGGCTGCTGCTACTCTTGATTGCATTGGATCCCTCAATCTGCAGCCTCTGATCGCATCAGTGTCCCGGAGCCTCCTAATTGGGTTTGCTGGGTTTAGGTTGCACAGAGGAGGAGGGAAGGTTTAGGGATGCCAGCAGCAAACCTACATGTGGTGCTGGGAAGTGAAGTGGCTCTGATCCAGGTGGGGGGGTTTGAAGGGCAGAGCTATGCTTAGGGAGTCTCCAGACTATGAATCATAGAATGATTTAGGTTGGAAAAGACCTTTCAGATCTTAAAGTCCACCCATTAACACTACGACACCCACACTGCACCATGTCCCCTAAACACCGCATCTACATGCCTTAAATCCCTCTGTTTTCCTAGGCAGCCTCTTCAGAACCCTTTCTGGGATGATATTTTCCCTAATATCCAATCTCAACCTCCCCTTAGCCCAACATAAGGCCATTTCCTATGTGATGCTCCAATACCGTGGGATTTGGAGCTGCTGTGGGGTACTGAGTTCCAGAACCCATCCTAGCTCTGACATAACAATAGCTTGTGCTGTTGGGTAGCAGGGGCACCAGGTCTGTACCCTGTCTTTAGTCCTGCCCACAGGGTAACATCCTGCAGATGCATCCAGAGAGCCCTCCGAGATGCAGGTCCTGCTGTAAGGAGAGCTCCATCCGTGCTCATGCAGGTACAAACATCACCATATGGCTTTGGGAAATGTGCTGTTTAGACTCTGAGCTCACCTCAAGGAGCCCCTGCAGTGGACGTGGTGGGGGGACACACACATGAAATCCAAAGGAGGGGAGCATTTCTCTCCTCCTGCCTTACAGGGAGATGGTCATTCCCTTTCTAGTGTGCTAAGGGATGGCACTGAGTGCTTTGCAGAGCGTGTCTGGCTGCACAAGCACCAAGCCCTGCCCTTATTCATGTCCCAGTGGTGCTGCAGAACTTGGGTCAAGAGCAAGACCAAGGCTTTGTGCTGGCTGCAGCTCTGCATAGAGAAAAGGGGAGAGGCAATGGAGGTGGAGAAAAATGCCTTCCCCAAGGTCACTGAAGGATAGAACAGGCCCGGGGTTTCATTCCTAGGCCTTTCCTTGTGCTTTTTAGCTTTGGAGCTCTCGTTTTGATTCCCTTTTCCAACGTTGGCACCTGCTGTTTCAATCCCATCCGCTGCTTGCGTTGGGGCAGTCAAACACCCGGATTGCCTAAACATCCTTAAGTGCTTTTCAAACAAGGGGAAAAACAGGAGCTAGGAAGAAAATAATGAAGTTTGTGGCTCTGAATCCTAAGCAGTTGCTTTGGTCGGGGCTGTGTTGTGCGCACGGGGAAACTCAACCCTCTGCATTGCTCAGCAGCCAATTGGTGCTTCCCTCCAGCCAAGCTGCTTTATAATTAAGTGATAATTGTTTTTGCTGGGGAGCACACCAGCAAGATAAACAGCTTGAGGAATCAATAAGCATCAAGGTCATAGGCTGAGTTATTTACTGAATCATCTGCAATTTATCTCCCAACTTCGCTGTACAAAAGAAAAGAGTGACTGCTCCCCAGCGGGGTTGGAAGTACAGGGGGAAGTGATGCTGCTTTCAATCAGAACACTGCAGATCCGATGGTTTCATTGGAAAACCTTTGGAATCAACCAAGGTTTTTTTTTTGGGGGGGGTGTGCAACACCACTGTGCAATAGAGTCATCCTCACGCATGCAGCCACTTACGCGCTTGCTCTCTTACATGGGTTTAACCAAATCGATGTCAAGCTCGGTCTGGATACTTATTTCTCATTAGTTTAAATTTGTCCTTAATTGACATAGACCAAACTGCGGTGAACTGGTTTGAAGCCGAGCTGAGAGCAGCCCCTCACATCCATGCATTTGAATTGCTTTGAAGCTGAACTCTTGCTCGCCAGAGGCCAGTTTGCTGCATTGGGCGGTCGATGAGCACAGCAGAGGGGTGGAGGGAGAAGGAGGGACCTGTGGTGATGGAAAGCAATGTGGTGTGCTTTTGCCAGTGGCAACTGAAAGTGATCTTCCTGTGCGTGGTGGCCCCAGCTTTGCTTTTAGCTTGGGCTGGTTGTAAGTGATGGCTATAAGCACATTCCTATAGGGAGCTGTAAGCCAGTGCGCTGATATCTGTAGGCAAGAGATTTGCTGTCTCCTCCTTTATGGGGGTCTCATTCAGGCTTTGCTGGAGACCCCTCTAAATGCTCTCCAGTCTCTGAAATAACAATTACAGAGTGCTTTCTATTGGGGGGGGGGACCTCAAATCTGTTCATTATCTCTTATTCATCAGCAGAGAGGATTTAACTTGCTTAAGGTATTCTACTGGTCCAGCAGCAAAGCAAAGACCCCAGGTCCCAGCCAGCTACATTATCCATTGGGCAGCACTATCCCGTTGCACTGTGCGCTAAAGAGGATACTTACACAAGTAGAGGAAAGGCTTTTCCCTGGGTGGGCACATGCGTTATCCTCATTCCCTTACTTGAAATCCAAGCAGAACGGGCCAAACAGCCTGGATACAGCACCCACATTTCCATCACTCGAGTGCTCCGGGTGGGAGAGCATCTCCACTTACAACACTTCCCCTTTGCAGAGGATTCAGAGGAAGGTGTCACTTGGCCCATGGCAGCACTGCTGGCTGGCCCCCAAAGAGGTTAATGACATCTAAATCAGTCTGGCAGTCACTCAGTGGCATGGGGCTTTTGCCAGCACCACGGTGATATCTGCGTGCCGGATTCCACCTCCCTGTGCCTCGCTGTATTGATTAAGTAATGTCAGTGCTAGGCTTGTTCAAGCAGCTTCGTGCATGGCAAAAGGGGGAGTGGATGCGGTGCTCCTGGCTGGTGTTGTGACAGGGGGGCTTGGAAGTGCTTGAGCCTGACTTGCTCCTCTCTGATCACTTGGCTCTGGTCGGCTGCAGGACCACGCTTTGTGGCTTTCCAGTTCTATGGGCTCCCTGCAATGCCTTTTAACCCTGCAGCATTTAGCATCCCTAATCTCTTGCTTTCCCAGCCTCTTCCCCTTGTTCTCCATAAAAGCATCCCTCCCTCCCCTCTTTCAGCCTGCTGATCACCCCACCTCCAACCTGCTCTGTTCATTACATAGCTGCCAAAGCATCCTCCTGTTTCTCTGTCCTGTGAGAAGCGCTGGAGCAGGTGCTTGGATCCTGCAGTGCTCATTGCCCTGTGGAGTTGAATGTAAAGAAGGCTGGAGAGGGCTGGTTCAGTGAGCTACCAGTCGCCGGTGCTTGCAGATGGACGTGGTGCATTAGCAGGGATTACATAGAGTGTAGCTGTGTCACTACCTGCTGTCTGCATCCAGCCTGGACAGCAGAGCAGGTTTCTGGCATCAGTTTGGTACATCCTTACTAGCTGCCTCGTGCAGGAGTGTTTCACACAAGGTCTGTGGTCTCCCCTCACTCAGGGGAATGAGGTTTCTACCTGGTCGGTGTTTTGAGATGCTTCATTTCCATGCTATGGAGTTCACGGTTTCAAGTAGCCACCACAGTGCTATGTGGTGATGTCTGATGGGCAAAAACTATTGCTACTTGACCCACAGACCCTTTCCAGTCCCCTGTCCAACTCTCTTTAATGTAAGTCTGTTGAGCCATCATGCCTGCTGCAACCCCCTTCCTTGAGCATCTGTGCTTCTTGTCACCAGATGCTTTCTAAGTACCGCGCCTGTTATCTCGGGTTCCTTTATCTAATGAATTTATCATATCAAGGAAGCAATTCGCACACCTCCTTTGCTCTCAGCAAAGGCTGGAGGAGTGCATTACCCATCATGCTAGCGTCCAAAATTACAACTTGGCATAGATCAATCCTGGCTTTTGAAATCTATTTAAACGGATGGAGCGATCTGCAGCGAGTGAGAGCGGAGAGAAGAGATGCTGTGTTAATCTATAATGAAACAAGAAACAGCCCTGAAGGGAAAGACAAGCGAGGGTGAATGGGGCTCTTGTTGGAATGAGCGTTTCCCATGGTGTTCTCATTCTCTTCCCATTTTCTCTCTACACCCTCTTCTTTTTCCTCTCTCCTTTGTGCGCATCGCCTTTCGCTTCGGTGATGCTCTACGTAATGATCCCATCACTTAAGTTTGCCTTGCCTTTCTTTCGTTTGCTCGCAAGCCTGAGAAGTTTGAAATGGAGCTGGTGCTGGTGAAAAGCAAGCTGTGAGTGCCAAGATGACAACCTTCTATTATATCTATAAAGTCTGCCTTGAGATGAGTTGGAATGTACTTTCTGTACCAGGGGAAAGGAACTTCTGAAATGACTCTCCCGCATTAGGATTAATTGAATTCCTCCGAGTTGAAGTGTTTGCAAAGTCAAAAAGTGCTTCCATTCGCTCTATCTGTGCGTCATAAACTTCCCCGCTTTATAACACAAATGAAATTGTTTTGAAGCTCGAGACAGAGATTTTCAGCAATGCCTTAAAGCGCTTTGATTAGAGCTGGTTGAGAAAGTTTCCTAATGAATCAGTTTTCCAAATGAAAACTGCTTCCCTGACATCCAATTGTTTTGTGGGGCCGTCACCATGTTCTCATTTCGGATGTCATCAGAACCTTTGATTTCCATGCAACCCAATCACCTTGGTTCAGCTGAGCATTTTTGCATAGGGGCTATGTTGTAATTCGTGGTAGGAAATGGTATTAGGAGAGGGAAACAAAGCCTTGGAGGAGGTGGTGGTATTGCTGAGCCCACCTTCCTTCTTTTGGGAGGTGGGAGCTTGCTTCTGGTTAATGAAGGAACCAACCCCAGCTGGAACAAAACCATGGTGATTGCTTCAACTGAGGCCTTGGATGCCTGTTTGTGGTGAGGTTTCTCCTAGCCCTGGCCCCATCCACCCAACTCTTCCTCCTTTTCCCTGTCAGAAGTTGGCTGTCGCCACAACTCATCCATCAAAGCTGAGTCTGCAGTGTAGCTGGGATGAGATTGCTTTGAAGATTAATTCCTTTGAAAGCTGAGGGCAGGATTAGGACCTTTCTCACCCCTGGAAATGGCAGCGGTGATGTGAAATGTCTCAAAGGCTGAAGGAAATAACAGGGGCTGGGTGGTTTGGGATGTGGTTGTGTTTGGGAAGGGCTCGTCTGGAGTCGTGGGGCAGTGGGTCTCCAACAAGCAGAGCTTGTGATGTATGGTGGGTTACCATAAGCCATATTGTGATGCATGGTGGGTCACCATAAGCCATATTGTGAAGCATGGTGGGTCACACTATAAGCCATATGTTCATTCCAGCATCCAGGTCTCCATTTGCTGTTGGGGAATGTGTTACCATTGGAAATTTAGGAATAGCATCCCCCAAACCCTGTCCTCATACTTGGGGACCTGTTCTTCTCAATGGAGTCACATACATCCCTGTAGTGCTTGTCCAAGGCTGTGCTGTGCTTTGATTGAAACCTATAAATGTGTTTGTGCACCACAGTCTCTCCATATGTAACAGCAACCACTCATTCTCTTTAAATACAGAGTATTACCCTTCAGGGTATGCTTTACATGATAGGAACTCCATCTGGGGCCAAACCATCCTATACTAGTTGGTGAAGAATTGAAGGAATTGGGCATGTCTTGAGGAGGCTCTTGACTAGTAAATGACCAAAGCATGGAGGGAGGAGTAGAAGGCATTGCACCCTCTATGCATGCCACAGATACTGAGCTGGCTTGAGAAGCCACCATGGTCAAAGACTTTCCCAATCTCTTCAGAGCTCAGCCTTGCTGCCAAGCTTCCACTGTTGGCAAACCCAGTTTGGGCCTATCCCAGTTGCATATTTGTTAGTATCGCTGGCAGTTTTACCCCTTTTTGTGTAGCTGGAGTGAAAGCCCCATCCCTGAGGTAGATTCCTGGTGCTGTTTCCAATGGATCTCGACACCGCTAGGCTATCCAACCAGGAGGCTTTTCAATTTCCCAGTGCTGGCAGGTACAGCGTGAGGGTTGGGATTTAGGGCTTGGCCCAGCCGTTTCTCCTGCCTGCTTGCCAATTAATCCCCTGCCAAGTAAATACATTCCTTGTGCTTTATCATCCCGCAAAGAGCCTTAAAGACAAACAGAAAAGCAAGAAGGAAACAAAACAAGGCACCCGCCAATAGATTAAACGTACCAAGGAAAACACAGAAAAGCCCAAGCAGCCCCTTCCTCTGAGTTAATTAATTGGAGCCCTGTTTGAGGACAAGCACCCTCTTAAATCCCCCCTTGCTGTATGCAATTTTCTCGGTGCAATCACTCAGTGTCCCTGATGGACAGGAGCCCAATCACTCCTCGACACGAGGCGAGCACTGCTGCAGCACCCAAAGGGAAAGTAATAGATTCTTAACACCACTGCAAGGCTTGTAAATACCCAGTGAGAACCAGTTCTCCCCCCTGCCCTGAGCACCTCTGTTGCTGACAAATCTGCTGCTGACAGGAGATGTGGTTTGGGCTTGAGCTGGTGTTTCCTACCATGGGAAATGTGGTGGTTGGCTTCTCCTATGGCTGAGCTGTGTAGTGGGGCTCCAACCTGTAGTACTGAGCTCAACACAAGAGGGATGTGGAGATGCTGGAGGGAGTCCAGAGGAGGCAATGGAGATGCTGTGAGGGCTGGAGGAGCTCTGCCATGGAGCCAGGCTGAGAGAGATGGGCTGGGGCAGCATGGGGAAGGCTCCTGAAGGGGAGACCTTAGAGCAGCTCCAGTGCCTAAAGGGGAAACCTGGAGAGGGGCTTTGGACAAGGGATGTAGGGACAGGACAGGGGGAATGGTGTAAAATAAAGGAGGGGAGATTTAGACCAGATAAAAGGAAGAATATGTTTAACAATGAGGGTGCTGAGGCGCTGGCACAGGGTGCCCAGAGAAGCTGTGGTTGCCCCATCCCTGGCAGTGTTCAGACATAGGGGCTTGGAGCAAGCTGCTCTAATGGAAGGTATCCCTGGCTTTAAGGATGAGCTTTAAACTCCCATCTAACCCAAACCATACTGCTACCCCCTGACCATCCCTGTGATGCGATGCCAGCTCTTTGTGCCACTCACCTTCCATGCGAAAAGGCAGGGAATGCTAAAGACTGGATGGGAATTGTGTGTGGATGGAAGCAAATGGCTAGAGTAAAACATTTTGTGCAGCTCCAAGTGGCTTTTTGCTGTTAAATCACTGCTGTGTCCTTGACTATGAAGCAGCCTGAAGATGCTGCTGCTGTCTATGCAGCATGGGCCAGCTGGTACGGGGCACGGGGGTCAGCGCTATTAAAAGCCTAATTCCCGGGCACGAGGCTAACAACTTGCCTGTGTTTATAATATCAGCGCTAGCCCATGTCAAATCCATTGTTGCATGATGTGACCAAATCCATTACTGCACACATGGAAATCAATTACTGCACATTAGGGAACATTTAACACTTGAGCCTTTTCCGCCGCGTTGTTTGCGCGCCGTGGCTGGAGGAATCACTGTCTGCCACCCTGGAAATGGAGTTTTTCCTTTCTCTATCATCCATCTTCTATGTCTGTAACAGATGTATGGAGCAGAATCCACGTGGGAAAGCGCTTGGCTCATGGGGAGGGGATGAGGGGTTGGTGCATCAACTGGTGTTACTACTGATGGCACTTACGCAGTGAGTAGGAATGAATGTTTCCCTCCGCTGTGTTCACACGTATTGCTCTGCCTGATGTTTCTGTCTCAGAGCCACCTCTCCATTGGCCGATATTTCTGCCTTTCTTTTACCTTTTTCTCTGTATTTAACCAAAAAAGCACACTCAGGGTG
The DNA here is from genome assembly GCA_032466535.1 of Forpus xanthops. NCBI lineage: Eukaryota > Metazoa > Chordata > Aves > Psittaciformes > Psittacidae > Forpus > Forpus xanthops. The sequence continues at coordinate 7,162 of JASSUY010008375.1, read as the reverse complement.
TTCACATTGGTGAGCTGGGATGTGCTTTGGTGCGGGAGAACCGGTACTTGTGGAGCTTTGGCTTTAAACACACCAACACATTCACCTCCTGATGTTTGCAAGAGCTGAGAAGGGATTTGAGGACACGGAAGGAGGAAAGCAATGTGTAATAGCAGGGGAAGGAGAATCCCTTTCCTGTATAATGGGATTGAATGGAGCTCTTTGCCACCCTGGAGCATCCCTTCTCAGGAGTGGTGGGCCTGATGCATCTCTCCTTTAGCAGCACTGTGCACCTCTATCTCTGTATTCTCTCCCAGATACCCAGCCCCACATAGCACTTTCCCCCTTTCCCTATCCCTTCACATCCCACCTTTCCCCCCAACTCCCTTAAGAGGCACTTCCCACCTTCCTCCTCCTGTGCACACACACAGGGATGAAGGGAATGGATGAAGGTTATTTTTTTTTGGTCCCTTTCATAATGACTCATCCATAACGATTTCTATTGGTTATATTTCCTTGTGTGACAGAAACAATTTACTGCATTCCTGCAAAGCCTATTTTCTCTGCATGATGTGCTTGTGCGGAGGTTTGGGGAAGTAATTTACAGATATTTTACCTCAAAATAGCTTACAAAGACAAAAGAGTCCTGTTGACACCAAGGTGCACTCCTTGTGAGCAAGGGAAATGGGATAAACCAGCATAAAACATAGCCATGGCTTTGGGAGAGGGGCTTCAAGTCTCATTCCACATCACACACCGTGCTCAAAAGCTCTTTTTGCTGGTGGGGGTGTGGGGAGGTGCAGGGCTTCCCCAAGGACTGATTTGGGATGGGTTCAAGGAGGATCCTCAGTGACATCAATCAGCAGGAGGTTCAATGGGGTTTGGGATGCTCCTTATGGATCTGGTCCTGTATGTGCTGCTGTAAGGGAAAGGCATCCACAGGGGCATGGTGCTTGCAAACCAGTGCATCTTGCTATAGGATCAGGACCTGGGAGGGATCAGAGGGCCATGGAATGGTGCTGCTTGGCCAAGCCCAGGTTTTCTTCCTCCCTGCCTGCTTATCCAAGCTCATACCCACACCTACATCTTTCCTTGCTCCATGAGCAATAAGCTTCGAGATGACTGTTCAAGGTAATTTGCTCTGGCAAATGCTAATGGTCTTGATGCGCTGTGATGGACAGCTTAGTGTCCACTGCTCCAGGACCTAATTCCCCTCTCCTGTTCCCATTGCCCCACAAGCTCAGCATCTCCTGTGCCAAGCAGGGCATGGGCATCACGTGGGGCTGATTCGCATGGAAGCAGTGGGGGGCTATTTCACAGTGGCTTCTCCATCTGCTCATGCATTTGGCCTCGAATTTAGTCCGTGGGCACGGTGAGCATGGCCACCCGCTCTGAAAGCAGGCACAGTGCCTTGTCCTGTAGATAACACCCCCAGGCTGGGAGCAAAGGCCACTGTCACTCTCACACCGTGAGCTGCATGGGAGTGGAGGGAGGTCAGTGTGCCAGATCCTGGGTGCCTCAGGCAGGCACAGGGGATAAATTAGGGCAGGAGGAGAGGGGAAAGGTTTCTGTGCCAAAGAGCTGTGCTGAAAGTCACAGCAGGAGTCAGAGGGATGCGATGGATGTGATGCGGTTGAAAGCTGGGAGCTGGAACAAGAGCAGTCGGTGTGAGCCTGTGCTGCTTTAACACCAGGCAGGAGGAGCACAACAGGAGACTCAGGTTGTCCATAGAAACTGGGGCTGCCCCATTGCTGGTGGTGTTCAAGGCCAGGTTGGACACAGGGGCTTGGAGCAAGCTGCTCCAGTGGAAGGTTCCTGCCTGTTGGAGCTGGATGAGCTTTAAGGTCCCTTCCAATCCAAACCATGCCAACTGGCCTGAACTGATGTGGGTGCTGCAAGTGGCCTGTCCGTGCTACCTGCCTCCTAATAGTTTGGGATTTACGGGGAGTTCTTCGTTACCTTTTTGCTTTCTCTTATTTCCATGCTCTTTTTAGTTTTTTTTGGGGAACAAAACCTCTTTATTTGGTGCTATGAAACATAATCACCAATTTTTGAGCTTTAACACATGATGCTCTTAGAATTTCAACCTAATTGCAGGTGTCAAGGTCAGGACAAGCGCTGGCCTTCCCTCTATGTGCTACTGAAGATGCTCTATCACTCTTCACCCTAACCAGGGATGCTGGTGAAGCTCCTCCCCACACTACTGCATCACTATCAATGTGTGGAGATGGAGAGAAACCAAAGTTTGGCTCTTGCTTGGACCACCCCTTAATATTGTACAAGCTGAAGAGGTCAGGGTTGTTGGAGATCCCAGCGTGGGGAATGGTGGGCTCTTGTTTGTGGTCTTGGGTCATCTGCTGATGCTGGCAGCAGCAAACACTGGCTCTTTATCCCCCCTTTGCCCTGCAGACATAAGCCCTCTTGTTGCTGCAGGCTCAGGCCAAAAGCTGTCATGAACCAAGCTGTCAACGGGCTCTTTGTGCAGAGAGCAGAGGCAGATGGCTGCGAGGGGGAGCACATTGTCCCTCTGTGTGCTGTGGGTGACCACATGCGAGGTGGCTTTGTCACATCAGTCCCTGCTGCAGCGGAGGGTCTGCAGGGATGTGATTGCAGTGAGTGCCTGCAGCTCTGGTTGTGTGCGGTGCTGAACAGAGCCAGGAAAAGCAAGAATCATAGGATGGATAAGGTTGGAATCCTCCAAGCAACATCCTCATTGTCCATCTCTCCCAATAGCACATTTCTACTCCTTTTACCCTGTTCAGTCCCATGGAGCTGCCTTGGGGAAGGCTCAAGCTGCTCTGGAAGCTAAGGAGCATCCGTGGATGTTGTCCTACCTGCCTAGGGGTGCAAAGCTGTGTTAGACCAGCTCCAGGAGCATCCTGAAGATTGGAAAGCGTGGTGATTTTCCTTCTGAGACTGAAGGAAGGGAACCCACGGGCAAGTTAACCTGATGGGCAAATGCCATGAGTGGCAGCAGGAGAGGGCTATCACTTGCTGAGCTGGGGCAGTTTCAAGCTGCACAAGTGAAGATCCAGGTTGAGGTCTGAAAATGAGAGTGGTCGGACCTCAAGGACAATATCTTATGCCATTGATATTTCAAAGAGCATCCATCCAGCATTGATGGCAAACTTTCACCTGGAACTTGAGCGGTTGGAAACCCTTCTTTAGAGGGGTTTGGATGCTCACCACGTTTGTTGCAGATAAGCTTCAATCACGGTGTTATTCAGCACCCTTGTAAGTATATCACATCCAAATGTGGAGGATCGAGGCTCCTGACCCACTGTGACTACTTGGTTCAGCCCCAAGCAAAACCCAGGCTTGGAGCAGATAAAAACCTTGCCTCTATGTGGTGATCGCCTATTGAATGCATATACAGCCCTTACATCCTCCCCTGAATGCCCCTTAGTGGTTTGGCTGGCAAAAGGCTGAATCTCTCCCCAATTTAGGCAGCTTTATCATGCTTTAGGGTCTGCATTTAGCCTATCCCCCCATCTGTACCTATTGCAACAGGACAGAACCCTAAACCAATAGCACGCAGAGCAGGTAGCAGGGATGCTGCATATCCAAGCCCCAAAAGAGCATCCTCGGCCGGCGATGCTGCTTTCTGTGCTAATTTGAAATGAGGTGAGCGATGGCAAATTGAGTTTCAAGGGCAGCAGAGACAACTTGTCAATTTAGCTTCGGCTCCTCTCTGTCGGTGCAATGCTTAAGAGCTGGATCTGCAGCTTGTTTACGGCAGTGGATAGAATAGCTGCAATCCCCCAGGTAGATTAAGCTGTTTCTTCATTTAGGACTCTAAAAACTCTATGAAATTGGGAGGGATTTTTTCTTGACCTTGCAAAGAGCAAGAACTGGCTTCTCCCACCACCTCTGTGGCTTTTCCTAATGATTCTTGGGGGGAAGAGAGCATGTCGGGGGCTGGAAATGGCCATTGGGGGTGTTAGGGAGATGTGGGTCTGAGCCGTGCTGCAGTTCCCACCGCCTTCTCCATTGGGTTGCAGTGATTGCATTCCCAGCTGGGATGTGGCTCTTTGTGAAGTGATGGGTGAGCACGTCCTGTCCTCTTTGTGTGCCTCAGTTTCCCTGTCTTAAACCACCCTGTGTTTCAAACAACAGAATAAAACCACTTGGAGATTTGCCTGCAGCGTGCGTTGGGCAAAAGGAAGATGATTTCCTCTCATGGTAGCACTGATTTTACTCATTACTCGCAAGGTTTATGTGCTGTCAAGGGCATGGTTGCAATGTGAGCTGTCTCTAGTGTTGCCTTAGCTCTTCCTGGGGCTTTTCCAGTGGGAGCAGTGGAGCAGAGACCTGCAGAAATCTCTACAGCTGTTTACCTCCTGCAGCTTTCAATGGGGAGCAGGCATCTCTGCCTGGTGTATGTGAGAATCCCACCAGGCAACTGATAACACATCTCTAGGTACCTAAATGCCTTTACAGATCTATCCCAGAGTGGATCAGAGCCATAGTGCTGGGAATACCCAGGGAAAGGTGGAAGGAGAGTTAGCGCCGGAGCGGGTGGACAAGGTGAAGGTTAAGGGGTGAATTGCCATGAGCAGGGGGTGAATGGGCAACGAGGAGTCTGTGATGCTGAAACCCCTCAAGCAGAACAAAAAGCACATGGAACTCTATATTTTAAGGCAAAACCCCTCCATTAATAACAACCTGAATGCTCTGAAGGCACGAGTGCGGCTGGTGACATCCCTGCTTACCTCCCCGCTCCGCTTGCGGCACATCCGCTGTCTGATCAAGTCTCAGTAGCATGAATGTTCACAGCTGCATGTAGGACATGGAAGTGCTTAATGACTGCTGGAGCTGGCGTAATTCCTAAGTAGGTATGGCATGTGGTTGCTCTGTAAAGGATTTCGGGACTGACAGGCTGTGAAAAGTGATAGAGGAGAGAAATGCCAGAGCGGGGAATTAAACACATGCACAGATTAAATGAACTCGGTACTGACAAAGCAGGACTGCTCTGGTACTGCCTGAGCATCTTGGGCTCCAGTATGAGTGTGGTGTTATGGGGAAGAGGGTGAGGATGGCGCATGGATGGGATGGGGTGTGTGGTCCAACCCTGGATTCGCCTGATCCTCATCTCATCGTTTGGATGCTCTCAAGGTTTCCATGTGGAGCAGGGACCCACCAGCTGCCTGCTGTGGATGCTAAGCTCCAGCTTGCATCCTACCCACTTTCTGAGCCAGTATTTGGGGTAGGAAGGTGCAGAATCCATTCTCTTGGCCTTTAGGTTGTACAAACACTTGCTTGGAAGAAGGTCAGCCTTATAAATCCCCTTTCTTGCCTGTTTTCACCTCTCCGCCTTCCCTCCCTTCCCACACACGCATCCTCTCCCCAAGTTTCCATTATGATAATGCAGGAATTAAACTAACTTTCAATATTTTGAAACCAAATGATGAACTCATGGGCTGCTTTTGCTGCTGCCATATTGCCAAGTGTCTTAATGGGCCTATTTCCTATTGAAATACACTTCATATGCCATTGCTCAGATGGTCGATGGGCACGAGGCGCTATAACCATCCCTGGTTATGCACTGAGAGGCAGTGACTGGTGTGTGGAAGCCTAATAAAAGATATTAGCAGTGTTTTGGAGCAGGAAGATCCACCTGGCAAGGAGCATGGAGTTAAGGGGGGTGTTTTGGGGATGTGGGGATAACTGAGCATCAGGATGCTGGTGGAAAGCAAAGGAAATTGGGATCCTCCAGGTTGCACGTGTCCTTTGTGAGGGGGAATCGCTGGGTTGCTTCTTTATATTCCTTGGTTTTATACCTTGTACCCTGTTGGTAATGTAATTGTATGGGGGGGAAACCAGCAGCAGATAAGCAGGAAGAAGCTTGTGAGCTGCAAAGATTTTGGGCCAGGACAATGCTGGGGGCTTTTGGGCTCTATCCTTGCCATAGAAGAACTCTTTTGGCTTCAAGGAGGTGCTGAAAGGAGGGAGCTTGGTTTGCTCTGGGGCTCCAAAAGGTGAGCAGGAGCCCAGCCTGGCTCTGAATGGGCACAAAAGGTTTGCTTTCAGCTGGAGCAAGCGTTCTTCCAGCCCTCCCTTGGGGGCTGTCAGGGTGATGATGAAGCAAATAGGATCTCTAGTCCAGACAAGAGCCCAAAAGAATTCAGAGGAAGCATCCCAAAGCGTAAAAGCAATGAAATAAATATTATTGAAGCATCTTCAGCAGCAATAAAAAGATTAATTTGCTATTGCAGGAAAGGAAAAAAAAAAAAAAACCAACCCAACCCAATGATGTGTTTGTGCTAAAAATTGCTGCCAAGAATCGCTTTTCATCCCTAGCATTCTGGTTTACTGGGGTTTGCCTCTTCTCCCTCCCCTTCCTCCCTCATCTCACAGATATCTGTATTGCTGCAGGTGATGGTGATGCTCTGATCTATTGGTAGGCCATCCCTCAAACATCTCACATGTCTCCCCAGGGCTCTGCTGCTCAGCATTTCACTCTTTTCCCTCTCTTTTCCATCTTGAAGAAGCTGATTTGCCACCGGCTGCTCTGAGAGGGGTTTGCAGCGTCTGATGTATGGCCACATTCGGAGCCCCAGACTACACCAGCCTTAATAACATCCTTCTTTACAAAGTGCTTACTGTTAAATATGTATGAGACAATGCAAGAACAACCACTGCCATCGTCCACGAGGGTGTGAGCATCCTTTCTCCCTGTGGTTTCATGGCTCTGTGTGTTGGAAGGCAGGTAGGCAGCATCCTCTTTATTATTCCTACATAGCTCTGGGCTCGCCAAGGCTCGACCTGCCCTTGCTAATCGTGTTTTTAGTGGTTGAATATTGGGCATTACGGATTTACTGAGGGCAAGGGACTGTGTGTGGAGTCACAGGGCTGTGTTTTTAAAGCCCTTTTAACTGCTCCAGCCTGGCTGGGCTCCAGGGGATATGATTTTTGTTAATGTGGAGAGGATGGAGGCCTCTGCTTCAGAGCCAGGCTGAGAGCTGGGCTGGTGCAGCCTGGAGAAGAGAAGGCTTCTTAAGGGGAGACCTTAGTGCCTAAAGGGGCTGCAGGAACCCTGGAGAGGGGTTTTGGACAAGGGATGGAGGGACAGGCCAAGGGGAATGGCTTTAACTGCCAGAGGGGGATTGAGATGAGCTCTAAGGCAGAAGCTCTTCCCTGTGAGGGTGCTGAGGCGCTGGCACAGGGTGCCCAGAGAAGCTGT
>JASSUY010008373.1:0-10370 GCA_032466535.1 Forpus xanthops | reverse complement strand
CTCCTAATTTTTCCAGTCAAGCATTTGTAAGATCCCTCTAGAGAGAAAAATTGTGGACAGTTGTCTAATTATGGTATATTCTTCTCTTTTCCTTGTACCCTGGGGAAAAACTTCATGGGACAGCAAGGTGTTGATTATTGAAGTTATTATGAAACAACTTATTATACCCCAAGTAGGCTTCTGATTATTTTTATTGTAAGTGTGTGAGAATAAATACCATTATCTTCACTCCAATTTGCTGGCCTTGACTTGAAAGTCTATTTTTCTATTTACAAGAAATGGATTTTGTTTTTATCAGGCTGCATTAGAAAACTATGTTATGGTTGTGAGGTCTTTTTGTATTACATGACCCATATGTGTGTCTCAGGAAAAGCTTAGAGTAGATGAAGAAAAGCATCTGATGCTTGACTCTGAAGACCTTTTATGCAAGTTGAAGGGCAGGGTTATGTTTCCCTTTTTTATTGATGATTTGACTATTTTCTAGATTGTGTTATGTGAGCCATTCAGCACTATTTTCAAAATCTGATTGAATGCATAGCACTGCTCCAAACCACATGGCCTTGTACAAATGTGGTACTCGTAATCACTTGGAGGAGGGAGACAGAAAAAAGTCCTGAATTTTCTGCCATCCATTTCTGCAATGCATGTTTAAAAAGGGATTTCCTGATATTCAGCTTTTGTCTAGAAGAAAGAGTTGGAAAAAGAATTCTACTTCCACCTTCTGCCCTTCTAAAATAGGGTAAGCAGTGGCACTATCTTTATCAAAGCACTGTAAACAGCAATAGAAATTTGAGAGAAATTAAAAAGAGAACAGAAGGTTGCATTTGAAGAAAATACATAACAACAAATGTTTACAGAAATGAGAGATGATAATATTGATTAGAGCCAGCCAGTATTCTGAGAATTTGGAGATTTCCAACAGTCTTCATCTGCTTAAACATTTTTCTGGGATTTGCTCTGTCCCAAGGAGACAGTTTGTTCCACTGTTTGTTTAGAAATGCATCAGTCCATCTGCAGCTTTGCTCTTCCTGTGATAACCTACAGCAGCTGGCACATCTGCTTAAGGGGCAAGTCACCTAGCTGAACCTCTCGCACAGGTGAGAGCAAACCCCATGGATTGCCTCCAGGTTGAGAAATTGGAAAAGAGCTATTTCCATTAAGCTTCTGAAGAGCAAACAAGGTTTAACTTTCTGGATAGTAAGTGTTGTCCTTCCTGTGAATAGATGCAAATTGACGTCTAAGACTCCTGGTGGAGGATTGCTTCAAAAATCAGAAGCGGTGGGGTCCTTAAGAGTCTCTGCTTTCAAGAGTAGAAAAGAAATTGCACTTCGTTTTTGAAATATAGGGGTCTTTGTTTGGTGGGCTTTGCTTACCTGGGACAGTTTTTAATTCTAGTACCATAGTAGAATAGCTGTGTCCCAGGGCTGGGTGCTTTTCTGATTTTTACTCCTTTTCATGGGGCTTGGCTGTTACCATAACAGAGATCTGAACATCTGAATTACAGTAAAATACTTTAAATGACTCAATTTCCCGTGAACTGGATCAATTTTCTAGTTATTTTTAATTTTATTTCTTTTTTTAAGTTGTGTTGAGGCTTATCTGTGGTATAGCAACCCATATGGTACATTTGAGGGTAGACATACCAAAGAGATGCTTCTTTGTTGGCTTGGAGTTCTGAGCCACTGTAGTCCCCGAGAATGGAAATACTATGCTATGTACACGCAAATGACAGTGTAGGCTGCAGTGCATAGAAATTTGTCAGTTGTGCAGAGAAGGAAGGAAAGGTTATGTGTGTTTGAAATGCAGTGGATGGCAGACTCACAATGTTGAAGTGTAGTGTCTGGATCAGCTGATGGTTGATTAGACCAGTCTTAAGTACTTAATCTAACCTGAATTATCTTCTGTGATGCACAGTAATTGTCTTTTCTCAATTTGTGTCATGTTCCATTAAGAAGAGCCAGTCAGAATCAATGCAGGCAAGGAAAGTGTATGGTTTCTTGTGGTCTCTGAGTTCTAGGGGACTTTGATGCAACACAGAAAGCCACCTAATTAACAAGGAGCAAACACACCTGAAAAGATGCAGTGTTTAGGGAGATACTTGCTTTTATACTATTTTTATATTCTGTTCCACTTGATCATTTTTGCTTTCTTTTATTGAAAGTGTTGGTTAGTTGTACCAAACGAAATCGATTCTTGATGTTCTGAGTTTAAAAGCCTTTCTGTCATCTTTGCTGCCCTATCTGTAAGGAGACGATCTGGGAGGCCCTTGTTTGTACTTCTGTCTTATTAAGGGTCCTCTAACTTTTCTATTACTCTGCAGCTAGCAGCTAGAAATGTGGTTTGGGTGTTTTATTTTAAAGGCTACTACTGCCAACATCTTTCTGTTTCTAAAACAAAGGAGAGTAAAATACAACATCACCTTAGGTAATACGCAGCTTCATTTATGATTCAGTTTAAGAAAATAGGTGTTACTAGAAAATTATTGCAATCTTAACAGTATGAGGCTATTTTGCCTGCTTTAAAATTAGCCTTAAGTTGCAAAGTTAAGCAAAGATTTCTTTAAATATCTATTTATTCACATATATCTGCGTCATTCTATTTTACATCTCCTTAATTACTATCTCTGATGAGATGGTGCTTTCTAGAGCCACAAGGAGAGGTGCATTGCTTATGGTTACCTCTACAAAGTTCTCGGGCATCTCTTAAATGGGTGCTTTGGATGAAGTGAATCTCTGGCAAAGCTTCTTTAGTGTAGCGTGAACCACAGATGGGACCTGGAGCCGCATGGGACAATAAACCGTGATGGTACCAGGCATGAAAGTATGGGATGTGTAAAAGCTGAGTAAGAGTTGCATCTTGGGCAACAAGGAAGTCGGAAGGGTTAATAATAGCTGACTTGATATTCCTCAAACACTGAATGCCAGTAAAAATGTGCCCAATAAAAGGCTGCTGTTTTTGACAGTAATTTGTTCTGAAGCACTTGGACTCTTTACTTTCCTTTGCATTCAATCAGGCGGAGTCTAATTGTGAAACTGCCTGTCTCACAGGAATTCAGGAAGAACTGCACCTTTCCTAAAGAGGCATCACGTAAGCCGGGTCAGGTACAGGGCATGTTCTCACTGTCCTGTTTGTACTTTTAAATGTCATTGAAGGTGAAAGACATAGAGAAGTTTACAAGTTTTGGCTGGCCAATGGCATCCCCATAAAGAGGCCGGGTCTGGCATGAAGCAGGCCCAGATCTTCCGGTAGTTTCTGCTTTTGATGAAGGTCACTGAACTTTGCTAAGTAAAGGAAGTTGCTTGGTCTGGACCAGGTGCATATAGGTGTGACTATAACACTTAATAGAAGATTGAGACTTCTTCAGGAGGAGGGACATGTATAGCAGGAGGTTGTGGGAGAGCAGGCACATAGGAAAAGGGAGAGAAGGAGCAAGGATGGGAGCGGGGGGGGAGTGGGGGGTAAAGCAGTACAAGCTGGAACAGCACTTACAGCAGGATTGCATTGCTCTGCAGGAGTTTAAGTGCTATGTGTGCAGCAAGGACAAAGAGGATGACAGAAGCACCATTAGCTCAGACAAGTTCCCTTTGAAAGTGAAAGATGATATTACAACAGAACCTTTTCATTAAATGGGATGCTTAGATGGGTACCATGCTAAGTATCTAAATGTGTGGATATCTAGCTTTAACAAAGGTACTCTGCAGGTAAACGTGTAAAAGTCAGAATTTATGGTGTTCCCCTCTGTTAGGCAAATACCTGTGCAATCATGTTATTTCAACTGAAAATAAGTATTCTTGCACTGTTAGAAATTTGTATATGGGAATTATTTATATTTACAGATAGGACAGAAAAATGAAGGACAAGGGGCAGAGGCAGTCTCTGTACAATTTGTTACCTGGGGGTTTCCACAGCTTAATACAATTTTGTACACGATGACCTTGTGAGATACTGTCTGTAGACCATGGCAGTATGCAGCAATAGCCTGAAGTCACTGTCTGAGGTGAATGCTTTTGCTGTGGTGAAGTAGATAGTATCTTTACAAAAATCGAAGAAGACAGGAAGTGCTAGTTGGTCTTTTTGCCTAGGGAACTCTTAACAGCAAATATTTAAAAAATGGTTTAGAAACTTAACCTTCCTCAGTGTCTTTCTTCCACCCATAAGTTAAGACAGCAGCAGAGGTAACCACATATGTTAGTATTGTTCGTTTTTAAACTCATTACTATGTAACAAGAAGTTGTTTTATCATTTTTTTGTGGTCGGTGAGAGTCGTATATTAATGCAAGTCACTCAGAACTTGAATGCTAAAATCTGTCAAACTGTCATAATAGCAGAATATTGCTGTTTCCAAATCTACATTTTTGTGATTTCTCTATCCTATTGTGTGCCCTTTTTATTTTTGATCATGCCAGTTGCTTTTCCATAAGCAATGGAAAGGCTCAGGAATGTCAACCCTAAGACAGAAGAAAACTGTTTATTTTTACTCCCCGAAGTTGCTTTGACCCTCAGCTAGGACAGGTAATTTGGAGGCTCAAAGATAATGCTACATATTTTTATTTATTTTTTTCAGTGAGCTGACTTGATATTAATGACTATGGTCTGCTGGTACCTATTGAAAAGATACTTGTGTAACTGTAGAAATGTAAGTACCAACGACTGTCCTGTTCTGCCTTACCAGGAATGAGTGGGGAAAAGGGATTTTTCTTGATGCTGCTGACCTGTTTTATTCCCGATACCTCCCTGGCAAAACAATTCCCTCCTCGATTTCCCTCTTGAGGATCTACTTGGGAACTGAGAAAGCACACTAGAAAAAGCGAGCTGGATAAAGGATGGTGCAGGCCCATAAGCAGTGCATCACATATCAGTCATCTTGACAGATTCTGTGAAATCTGGGAAGCAGGTGAAGGGAGAAGCTGCCTCGCTTTTTTTAAATTAAAACACCGAAGCACATGTTATTTTTCATTCCTCAGACGTAGGTGGGAGTATAGTACACAGCAGTATAAAATTACTGAACACTCATTTCTTCAAAGCTCTGTGTGGCCCTTGCACCTCAGTTACTCTTCAGAGTTATATTGGATTTTTTTGACAGAAAGAACATAGATCTAAATTATGCATATAATTCCATACTTGCTTGTTTAGACCATCAAAGGTTTTTTTAATTGTTTGGAGTTTTGCCTTGGGTCATAAGCAGCTTCTGATCAGGTCTTATGTGGAACATTCCAAAAAGTAGACTAATGTGGTAGTTGTTATGGTAGGATTGCTTGCTCTTTGGAGGCACCACTGCAGTAATGTGAGTTTGGTACAAAACTGCAGGCAGTTGCTTTTGTCTACCAAAACTTATTCTGGGTTTGTACAAGACAATTTACACAGCTTTAGCTCTGATACATATGATTTAGGTAAGTTTAAGGAAGTTTTGTTTCCCTTAGAATATTTAACGGAGAACGAATCTACTATGGAGACATGACATTGGTGCATAGTGCACTTTAGTGTTGTCAGTATATGTGTTAAAATTGAGGGCAACTGTCAACATAAGGACATAAATTAGATGTTTTTCTGGAAATGCTGCTGGCAAGTACCTTCAACAGTATGGTTTTTCACTTGGGTTGCACAAAGCATGCAATTACAGTGATTTAGCAATCTGTTATTTTTACAAACATGTACTTTTAAACTCCAAAAGTTTTCTATAGCTTAGTGTGAAATTATATTTCTCTGTTTCTATAGTTCTCATAAATGCTCTGTTCTGAGTTTACGCAAGTTTTAAAGGTCACTGTAGGAGCTACCAGGCATATAAGTATGTATTGCATCACATTTGGAGTGCCTCTGAAGTACACTGAGAGAAGAAGCCAAATAGGAGAGAGGGTTTTGCCCAGGCGTTGTGACAGCAAATGCACCTTTTGAGCGCCTTTTCAAGCCACCTTCTGAGCCAGGTGATTTAAATGCTACTGCTCATATTTGACAAAAAAATTCTCCTGGTTCACCTTCTACCTTAAGTTGAGTCGATGCGATTGCCTTGTGGTGGAATTGTTTGACGGAAAGTTTTGCAAATTATGACTTGAAGGCAGTGTTGCATGTGGATCTTAAAATAGTCTTTTATGTACAAAATATTGTTATGATTACAAAGGGGTTTTAATTCTTTATTTTCTGAAGTGATGGCAGTTGTGCATAGATCTTCATCCTTCCTTGTGAAGCTGCATTTTTCCATTTCTGTGTGCTTTTGGTTTTGCTTTCTCTTCTTTGGCTGGTCCTGCTGTAGCTAGAACTTCTGATTGCTTGGATGGATGCTACCGCAGGTGGTGGAAGTGAAAGGTGTACAGTCTAATGGACTCCTTTTGACAGTCAACCAACTGTGTGGTAGGAATCATTGCTTACTTTATTTATTCAGAAGTTAGTGGGTATTCAGAGTGAAATCTATTCAGAAATACATTATTGGATGTGTTGATTTTCCCCTTCGTTTGTGTTTGATCCTCTACACTGAGAAGTCTTCCTGTTTTTTGATCATAAGAGTGTCGTGGAGACTTTTTCTATCATGTGGCACAAAAATAGTTGCATGACTGAATAGTTTGGTTTAGTTCTTCATTTTTTCCATCTATGCCCTGAACTGTAACCTGGTAAGTAAGGCCCCCACACTAATGATTCAAAGCAAACCAAAATAATACTAGATGCTGGGGGGTTTTCTCTCTTTTGTTAGCTGGCAGAGCAGAATCACGCCAGAAGTTTGGCTGAGAACAGGCATTATTTTGGTATCTTCCCAGCATGAGACTAGTTAATAAGGAAATCTGTGAATCCAGCTTGTAGCCCTTTTCCTTCTTCTTTTTTTTTTTCCCCTTTCAAAAAAGTAACTGAATAAATTGAAATAACCCCCTCTTATTTATTCAAACAATTGAAAATGCTAAGTTCTGTATCATTTCTCTCCAGTGACCAATTTTCTCCAATAAACTAGGAGTATGGCTGCAATAAGTTGAGGCAAACAAACCAGAATATTTTAAATATGTTGAAATCCTCGCTAAACTCATAGCTGTGTGGTCTCCATCAGAGCATCTGTGGCAGAGGCACTATTGAAAATGCTGCCTTTTTGCATAGAAGAACTTGCATCAGGGGAGCTCTAAGAGCTATTGATTCATTCTTAGTTAAATGTCCTTGAATGCTTCCTTATGGTAGAAGAACATGTATTCACCTTTCATGGGAAGTGCAGCGACGCTGATGTGGCTGAGAATTAAGCAGGGTAAAAGATGGACTGAAGAAATAGAGCTACATAGGGAGTGGCCTCCTATGTTAATAAAATATTAAACTGTATGAAGTTTTATAGTGTTTTTGTTTTTTTTTTTCTGGAACACCAGAATATTGTTGTGCTCGGTATCTGTCTTTAATCAGCTGGGTATGAACATGTATATTCTGAGAGTTTAAGGTTAATTAAATTCCCTCTGCATCCTTGGGTAAATAGAAAACTACTGGAATCTACTTAATTATTCCCCTTTTCAGTTTTTGTACATCACTGATTTTTGTCTAGATGAGCAAGCCACATTTATATATGTGGCTTTGAATTGGTAAACTTCTTTCAGTGTAACGCTCCATTTTAGAAATGAAGCAAATCCACTTTTTTCATGTCAACTAGTACTTCAGACATTATTTCATGGGGTGTTTTAGGGAGTTGCCAGTCTTGAACTTGTTGACTGGGGGAAAGCAGATTATGCAACTTTCACATTCACAGTTTTATTGCCAGCTGTAACTCAAACCCTCCTACCAGTTGACCAGTCTTGCAGACCTATGAAGACCTCTCCCAGTTTTCCCTGTTACTTTGTATAACACAGAAAGACATTTCCAAAGGGATGCAGTTATGTTCTGTATGCCTTTAATCACATTCCTCTCTTTTGAAAAAAGGGAAAGCCTAATCTGAAAAAAGAAAATTAAAAAAAAATTACACCAAACACCTCTTTCTATTTTTTTTTTCCATACGAGTCACTGTTTCCAAAACTCCCATTGCAGTGACTCATACATAATGCTCTAAGGAGTGAAAAGAACATTTGAAAAAATAAAGCAGTATGCACTGAACTGGGGCTGCGGAAGCTGGTGGGGAATCCTAGATCTAGACCTACATTAAAAAAAATAATGATCTGCAAAAAAATCATTTTTCTATATACATGTAAATAGCTTACTATGTGTCCTTTATAAAGACGTAATGAGATTTTTGTTGATGTTTGTCTTCAGATGTGGGAGCACTCACAGCTTTTCTTGCTTCTCTGCCCTCGTTTTTGGACAACCTAGAAGTGTAACGTTCAGATGTTTGTTGTGCTCACTTCGTCTGAGCCTTCCTTTCACCTTGATGTCATTAATTTGTCTTTTGACAGTTTTTTGAATAAGACTTGTTTTTGGAAACCTTTTTGAAAGGTTGTTGTGGTTTGGGTTTTTGTGGGTTTTTTAAGTGCCATCCAGTTTGATTATCATTGTATGAATCTTTTAGAAGTTTGATACTAAATTTTTAGTGGAGCCATGCTTCTAATCAGTGAGGCACACAGATTAAAAATTATTTTAAGGGTTCTTATATCACTTTTCTTAAAGTGGGGGAGGAGAGTCATAATCCATGAGAGAGAAGAGACTCTTGGAGTGTTCAACTAAGGCATTGTGGCTTATATGATAGCCAAAATAGTTCTTTGATTGTGGTTTGACTTTGTTTTTTTTTTCCAGACAGTATTTGTAAAACCTTTGTCTCTGTTATCTGGAGAAATGAATAACCTCCAGGAACTGTGGTCTGCACACTGCTAGTTCTCTTTTTTTTTTTTTTTTTTCTTTTTAAATGCCCATAAAATGCTGAGATTGAGTTAATTTTCTTCATAGCGTCCCATATGATATGTTTTTGATTTGTGAGCAGCAGGAGGAGGAAGGAGTGAGCAGCTGTGTGGTGCTGAGCTGCCTGCAACACATACCTTCAATCATATTTGTCCTAGGCACATAAAAATTGAAGGGAAGAGATGAATGAGTGTGTCTGTGTAATTGTCTTGTTTTAGGCAATGTTTTCGCGGGCCTACAAAAGTGCAATATATTTAGTGTTTGGAAGGGTACAGCAAATAAATGCATTGCAATGCAAATTGTGCATAGCAGTTATAATGAGGCGAACTGTAATACAAGATAAGTCATAGTTCTGATGACAGCAAAATGAAGAAATTACTTTGAGAAGTATTATGTTGGATTCAGAACTAAGTGGAAACTAGTAGCTGTTTTATACATGATGGAAGTGGAATGAAAGGTTATTTAATTTCACACTGACCATAAGAAATTACTGCCTTACTGGATTAGTGATCCAGGGTGGTGTTTGAGAGCAGCAGCATGTATAAACCTAGCTGCTTTCTATGTTTGCTGCTTCTTTGGATTCTTCCAACATCCAGCATCCACAGCTGTTGAATTAGTTTTTATAAGGTGCCTCCCTGCTCAGCCCTTTCCCAGTCCACTTACAGACCTGTCATTCACATTGCAAAATGTACCTTTTCACATGCCTTTATGCTTCCCTTTCTCATGCTGGCTTTGAGGTTCCTCAAAAGTAGTGATGGAAGAACAGAGTAATGTAAGACTTCTGCATTTTATGCATCCTCCCAGTTTAAAGAACAAGCAGAGAAGTAGAAAGTTTCTTGAACAAATTCTTAATATTTTGGAGACAATCTGATTCCACTGTTATATTTTTAACCCAGACATTTTTTATACTGGGCTTTTCTTCATTTCTGATATCTTGTAATGCAGAATGATACACGAGGAAAGTAGTGTAATGTAGTAAAAAGTATTGTGTGGTTTAGTTAAATATGGACATGAGTCGGCATCGTGCCCTTGCTAGCAAACCGCGTAATGGGTTACATTAGGAAGAGCTTAATCACCAAGCAAAGGGATATGGTTTGTTTCCTGACAGATGGCATTGACAAGCCTATGTCTGACCTCTTCTGTGCTGCCAAGCACAGGAGAGTTATTAATAAATGGAGAGCAAAGACCTGCTAAGGAGATTATAGGGCTCCAGTATGTGGCATAATCATGGAAAGGGTAGAGAAACTCAGGTTGGTTTGGCTGGAGAAAAGTCTAATGATAAATCTAATTGGCTCTTTTTGCCCTCAAAATTGAGGTTACAGAGAAAACAGAAATAAAAATTCCTGAAGGATGCGCACTGAAAGGATAGGAGACAATCATCACAAAATGCAACATGAGAAACTTTTACTGAAGTACAAGGGAAAATACCTTAACTGGTCATATCATAGAACAGTTTTGGTTGGTCATATCGTAGAATAGTTTTGGTTGTTGTCGTAGTTTGAGGCCCCTCAAACCGTTCTGAGCACTCCCCCCTCTTTCTTCCCCAGTCCCGGGGAAATGGGAAGGAGAATCAAAAGAATGCAACTCCCACA
>JASSUY010008371.1:0-27647 GCA_032466535.1 Forpus xanthops | reverse complement strand
TCCGAAAGTCCTTGGCCAGTCTGAACATTCTAAGCCATAACTATAAACACTGGTGCTATCAGCACTGTTCCTAAGCCGAAAAATCCAAAACACAGTGCTCACTAGCTACTGCTTAAAGAAAAATGACTGCCGCTGCTGAACCCGTGACAATACTCAAACTGGTATGACAACTGTACATCACACAAGTGGTAACTGTCAAAACCCAATCAAACCACAGCTGCAAGGCCACAAGGTCCCAGATTTCCTTCCGCTTGTCTCAACCATCACCTCATCTCACAAAAATGAAGCAACCCAAAATTCAGCTATGATTTCTTAAAGAGTTCAAGCCAACAGCAGTAGATGTTTTTTCATATCAGACCATATGGGAGATAATAAATATCTGGTTCTGATCACTGATAATGTCCTACATAGGCATGGGCAGAAAATACAGTTTCTGTAATCAAGTTTCCTGACAGATAATGCCACGTCATTCTTCACACATCCTCACTCCCTCTCTTGTATCTTTAGGCTGTAAGTTCCTCAGAGCAATTACTCTTGTAGTCCTCTGATCACAGAATGTTAGTACTATTACAGTATGTTTCAGATCAGAGAAAGGAGTTGCAGCCTGGATAGCTTTAGTTAGGTGGGGCTTCTGGTTGCATTCTTGCATTGTTTCGAATGGCTCCTCAAAATTAAAAAAGATTCTGATTAAAACCACAACAAAGCAACCTGCAGTCCCACTGATGTCAGTTGAAAGAACTGGTGCTTATGAAGAGGTGGCTTATTTGAAACTTTCCAAATTCCAGTTATTTTTCCCAGCTATTATTTACAGGTAGCAGAACACATTTTACATCTTGGGCCTTTGGAGTCATTGAGACCAAACCAAGGATCAAGATGCCTGGACCATCAAACCTGACTTTGTTCTGCAAACAGGAAAAGATGTACCTGCACCCACCTCAAAAATGCTTGAGCTTCTCGACAAAGAATTAAGTTGCATGATGTGTTTGGAAAGCTTTCTTTTCCTCATCATTTTACCTTGTGTGAGATATATATGCTCCAAATGGGTGACCAAAAAGCAAAAAACCTTAAGGAACAAACTAGCATTAAGCCAGGTTACAGCATCCTGCCACAGATAAATGGTTCTTTTTAACTACTTGATGGAAAAATATATTTATTTCCTTTATGTTTTTTCCTCCTTCCAGACTCTGACAACACCTGCTCCATTTGCTGATGAAACAAGCTGTCAGTGCCAAGCCCCCCATGAGAAGTTAACCATTGCACAAGCCCGCCTGGGAACACCAGGTATGTGGAGAGAGCTACATCAGTAGGACTATGGGTGCTCCTAAAGGACAGGCTCTCCCTTTTATCTGTCAATGCCCACTTGTGCCTTCCACTTGGAAGCAGAAAGGCCAGCCTAGTATCTGGTGCTATCAGGTAATGGGGAAGAAAGCAGCAACTACCCGGCCATTGTCTTTTATTAGAGAAAAAACAAGAAAAAACATTTCAAGTTAGAGTTTGATGTTTTCATGGATGTCCACATGTTGGTCAGAAAGAAGGCTTGCCAGCCCACTTCAGACAGCCTGAAAATTGGTTTGTGTAGTGGCTACCTTCTGAATTCTCTTCCCATGTTGCCCCGGTATGCTGGAAAACTTATTTCACTGATGTTCTTATTGATCACATCAGATCTTCAGTGGCCTTAAAGGCCTTTTGCTGCCTGCAAAGAAACCACACCCAGTTTCTTTATCTGGATATTTGTGATTGGGCTGCAAAAATGGGATGATTTCACATAAATACATACTTCAGCCCCCTCTAAATTCCAAGAGACTGTTAAAAAAAAAAAGCACCTTTGTTTATTTATTTAAAATAAGCTTTCAAAGTGTGTACACTTTATAGGGGTAAGCCACAGCTTTCCAGTCAGCTCTGCAAGGAACTGTGTTCTTCCTTGGATGTCCTGTCAGCAGAGACATCTCTCTGTAGCACTGAAATACAGTCCATGGAGGCTGGGCTCTATTGCCCTCATGTCCACTGTCCTTTTGCTTGGAAGTGGCACAGCTCTCAGGTGCATCATTTGGTAAAGAAAGTCCTTTTTCCATTTGGAGGCTGCTGCTGAAGATGTCATACAGAAAGTAAGTTATAAAGGTAATAGCAGGAGGATGATAAGAAAAAGGTATAGGCTTGTTAGAGAGAAGGGCTTGGTGGAAGTATGAAAAAAGGGAAGTTTATATGGAAGACATAAGCAATACATTTTTACAGCACTGCACTGTGGAAAAAAGAAAGTCACAGATGAGAAAGGAGGAAAAGGGAGATGATAGGAAGAAATAAGGAAAGAAAAAAAAAGAAAAATCAGGAAGGTAGAACTGAGTAGAAAGGCAGAGAGAGAAGAATAAGACATATGGTGGAACCCTGAATGAGGCAGGAAGATGACATTTTTGCTAAATTAGAATATAGGGATGATGGATGATAATAAATAGGCTAAGTGTGAGAGAAAACAGCAGAGAGAAAAACAAGTAATGAGCAGGATAAGACACTCCAAGTTTACTCATGGTGCCTTTGAGCATCAGAACTAGGTAAATCTCCACAATCATCTGGGAACAAAAACCTGTCTAGTACAATTAAGTGCAACTTGTTTGGGTCTGAAAAATTACTGTTGTGTTTTTTTCTCCACAGTTGACAGACCTGTCAGAGTGTATGCAGATGGAATATTTGACCTCTTCCACTCTGGCCATGCTAGAGCTCTTATGCAAGCAAAAACTCTATTTCCAAATAGCTACTTATTAGTAGGAGGTAAGATCAGAATTATTTATTGCATTAAATTTTTGCTTCTGTGCTTCAGTATCAGAGAGTTATTGCCATACCCACACCCCCCTGCTGTTCATACACTATGACTTTGAATGCTACTTTCACTCTGGGGGCTTTCTATAGGCCATTTGCCTTGAATTATGTCTTACAATTGCATCAATTAAAGTAAAAGTCAAATTCTGCCCTCAGCAGTACAGACACAATTCCCATTTAAAGCAGGTGCCTGCATGACTCTGAGCTTAGAATAGCTCCATATGAATAATTTACCTTTTTCAGTTATTCACTCAAAATTGTTCAAAGATGGAGATGAGTGAATGAGATCAACCGCTCATTTATTTCTGGCTTCTCAGTCCCTCTGCAAGCTAGGCACAGCCCACGGCTCCTGCCTGCCAGGTCAGTGTGTGTGTGCAGACCCAGCCTCCAATATCAGGGAAGAAGCTAAATCCAGCTTGTTTTCATTGGAGGCCCATATGTAGGTCATGATTTGAACGTAGCTTTTAGCTCACAAGTGTCCCTGGGCAGATTACTTTCTTATAAGTATTTTTGCTATGAGTATCTTCTTTTCTTGCTGCGTGGCTGCCTAACCCTAACAGCTGCTCAGCCATTGGTACTTGCCTGAGTCCTCACTGGAGGGTGGCTCTTTCCTGCCTAGCTCTACTCTCCTGAGGCCTCATAAACATGCATTTCAGTTCCAGTTTCCCTGCACCTTTTGGGGCTCAGATATGCCTCACATAAACATTTCACAGCAACTTTCAGCTGCTTAAATGCTTACAGCATTGATGATAAAGCAAATGCGGATGCAGCCTTCAGATACTTTCTAAGATGCATTATTTTGCATCTTTGTCCCACATCAGTTGAAAGGGAAGGAAAAAAGACCCAAGATAGAGGAAGAGCAAAAGCTCCTTGTAAGCACACTTTTTGGGTTTGCTTGTAAATTTATGAAATACGGTAATTCCCTCGGAGGTAAATGAGACATCCCTTGTTGCTTTTGAAGGAGTGGGGGATATCCCAGATCAGTAAAGGAGCTCTGGGGCAAAAGCCTGGCTCCTTTGAAATTGATGGCACAGCTTCATTTTGACCTTATTTTTGGAGTGAAGGACAAAGCAGCTAGCACTCATCAGCACCTTTCCTAGCAAGGCGCTAGGAAAATAGGTGTTTGAAAAATGGGCACCGTTCCACACTCACGTACAATTTGTGCTGCAAATGCACTAGTATCATAAGTCTCTGTGGGCACCACAACCAACCCCTTCTATTTCTCTCTGTGAAGACAGTTATTTGGAGCTATGATTGTTATTTTTTAATAGACATTTATACCTTCCCAAATCAGTCATTAAAGCGGGATGACAGAATCAAAAGGAAATGAAGATATTGTGTCTGCACTGTACATGAACAAAAGTAATCAAAAATAAAATCAAACCTTTCTACAGAATTCGAGAAAAAATTACTGGTTTCCAATAATTTTAATAGACCCCTTTTCCAGGAAACCGTAGCTTTAAGGTGACATAAAGGCTATAAATAAATACAAATACAATCTCAGATGGAAAAAGCATTGATCATTAAATTTCTTGTCTGCAGGCATCAAAAATGACATAATAGGATTGAGTATCATTCTGCTAGCTGACATTCGTATGTGTATTATTATCTGGCTTTGAATTTGGCACGCACTTCAGGGCCTTCCTACATTTTTCCTACTTTAAAGGTGCTTAATGACCATCACAGCAAGAACATCCATTTTAGATCTCAGAAAGACAGCATCTTTACCAGCGCCTTGCCTGATAGGTTGATGTTTTCAAATTAGAAAGAAGCAGCAGCTGTAGGGCTGCTCTCACACTTCCCTGCAGCACTAATAACATTGCATTTGTCCTTGGTCAAGTATATTTACTGTTTGTCCCAGTGTCACAGACAAGTGAGATCTAAAGGCAGAGGTGTGACCTATGTTGAAGGACTGCCACTGTCAACCCAGCTATAAATGGGTATCACATTATTCCATCTGGAGTGTTAAATGACTACTGTAGCTGTAATATCGGACATTTACAATGGGGACAGGTAATTGTTTTATGCGACATTATGTGAAAGATAGCAAGATAATACCAAACTTTTATAGTCGTTTGGTAACATGGGTGTTGCTTCCCCTCATTTTAAAAGCAATGTGACAAAGTATTAAGGACAAAGTATCAGAAATAAGGACACGGGATTTATGGGCTTTAAGTCTGCACATTCCTCTAGGGCGCAGGACTTCTCCTAGTCCTTTCCATGGGGATTTCTTCTGTGATTTCCTGTTTAAACATAGCACAAGCTTTACTTCTCTTTCTGTGAAACCTTATGAACTCGAACCTAAATTTAGAGGCAGATTCCTATAAATTGTGCCTTGGCTTGTTTTCCATCAGCGTCTAGTGAGAAACTGTTCTGCTGTGATTGGCAAATTCACCATTTAGAGTATCATTTACATAAGAACAAAAAGCGGGGAGGCCCAGAAAGGCTGAGGGTTCTCAAACTTTGGGAACTCAGCTGGATGAGGCCCCAAGCAGTCTGCTGTGTTTGACCTTGCTGTAAGGAGTGAGGTTGCATTAGGTGATGTCCAGTGGTGCTTTCCTGCCTCGACCATTTTGTTAAGTTTGCAAACATTCTGTGATTGCCAAAAGCACTAGCCATTGCCCCCGAAATTTCACAGCCCATGAAATTCCCACTTAAAGTGTGATTGAGTTGCCTTAACATGGGCATACTGGGCCACCAGAGATGTTCAGCAATATATCACTGGGCCTCTGGCTGCAGCACCAGAAAGGGAAGGCTCTCTCAGAAGTCTATGGTTGTACTTGCTAACTCTGAGCAGAACTCACATGCCCTGGAGCACCCCAAAATTAGCTTAGCTAGTAACTAAGTTCTTAATGGATTTATCAAGAAATAATCAGCTGCCGGTAGTGCTAATTCTACTGATTGTGGAGCCATTTTTGTTGATACTTCCATATTTTAGTTTGCAGTGATGATTTAACTCATAAATTCAAAGGCTTCACTGTGATGAATGAAACTGAGCGATACGAAGCCCTCAGACACTGTCGCTATGTGGATGAGGTTATCAGAGATGCACCCTGGACGTTGACACCTGAGTTCCTTGAAAAACATAAGGTACATTTTTCCCCTTATTCTTCCCTTCCCCTTTGTAGACTGACAATTGAGAATTAACAGCAAGTCTGTGAAATCCTATTAGGTGGAATAAATTATTTAATTCAGTTAATTTCAGTCACTGAAAAAACACTGTACATGGTGGTTTTTTGCCTCCACCTTTGTCAGAAAACATGCTTGTCTTGCCGTTTATTATTTTCCTCAATACACTGAGATGATTCTTGTAGTGGGAGTTTTGAATGGCAGAGTAACACTGAAGAATTATTCACAAACTGACTTCCAGGGAAGGAGATGATAAATCAGGAAAATTGTCATGTAGTGACTAAAGTCCTGAATTAAAGACACATTTCTTATTAATGTCAACAGATGAAATAATTGGCCAGAAATACATAAAAATGTCATGTGTCCCCTTAGAGGCAGGATAGAATTTCTTACATGCTATTGACTGTCTTGAAATGTATATGAATCTTAACAAAACATAAGTAACTCAGATGTATGTTAGTGCCCACATCACTGGGTAACAAAAAGACAGTACTAGGTATACACATATATACACACAGCCCTAAGGAGGCAGAATAAATAATCCTGCCTCCATGGGTTTTTTTGCCACTTAGCTCTTTCAGTAGCAATAAAAGCAGGAACGGGTGTCTTAGGTTTTCTACAGAATATCACACAGAGCCAGTCAGAATGATGTATTTATGGCAATGCTTCTGGGGACAAGCTTTATGTTCTTTCATACTGATCATGCAACACAACAGTTGTAGGCCTAAATCTAGTGCAATATTCTAGGTGATGGCTTTAGGATGAGAATGTCAAAAGCAAGTCAGCTGAAGTCGAGAAAAGAGATGATCCTCCACAGCGACCCCTTACTGAACCAAAATTCAGTGATGGTGGCATGTGATTCTTCTTCTGTTCACTGGCAGATTGACTTTGTAGCCCATGATGACATCCCATACTCCTCCGCTGGCTCAGATGATGTATACAAACACATAAAGGAGGCAGGTAAGGGTAACTTTTCATTTTTAGCACCTTCATTTTCAGCACCTTCATTTTCAGCCTCAGCTCAAATTTTTTTACTGGTTTTTGACCAAAACTGCTGGAAGAGAAGCAGTAGAGATAATATCACGTTCTCTTACACCCCAATAGTAGGTACTGCTGACTCTAGCGGAAAGATTCACTTTGTAAAACCACAAATATCCTTAGCTGAATTCCTGCCATAACACCTAGGAAACCATTCAGATCTGTCATGAAACAGTCCCATCTGGGTTTTTAAAACAATTTAAGTGTCCCTGAGTAAAAGCTTTGAGTGGGTGAAAATGAATTTATTTCCCACAGCAGCCCAGCCAACTTCAGATGTTTGTTGATAATTATGAACTGATGACTCCTTGACACAGCCCAGTCCTGAATATGGGCAAGCATAGGCAGCCTTCTGGAGTCATTAGGATCCACTTCTGCTTTGCACTGTGGGTTCTTTTCACTGCTCAAGGAAGCTGAATTAATTCTGAGGAGATAATGTTAACCCACTTTTGCCAGCAGCAGCTATCCTAACACAATAAACAGTGCCAGAGGGGGAACTGATCATACCTTTCTCCTGCTCCCTAGAGGTGCTGCTTTGAATTTTTACAAATCCATCCTTTCTGTATACAAAAACATGTATATTGGAGGCTTAAGAAAACATCCAGAGCAAACTTGTCATGCAAAGTGACCTTCTCAAGGTATACAATGACAGAAGTAGACCACGCGTTGAACTGAGCTGCAAGAATAAGGTTTTTATAGCAGCAGTTCTTGATCTTTTTCTACTTGCAAACCTCACTGTGGTGTCAGACTCACAACCCTTTGGGAGCTGCTGTCCTGCAGGTTCAGAGCCAGCACCAGCTGACTTCACTAGGCAATGAGTGCTCCCATTTTTCCACATCAGGTTGCTGGGGAGCAGAGAAGCAGATGGGAACTGTGGAGCTCCTTGTGTAGAGTCCCATGGGCTCCCATTTCCCCACTCTCTTCAGTGGGGGGGTGTGTGGTGTGTGCACAGGGATGGTGAGCTGGATAACTGTGTGCTGACTAAACAGTTGCACATCTGTGAACAGTTAGTTTGGAAAGCATGAATCAGTCCAATATGTGAAGGAACATCAGTGACAAAAGGTAATGCTCTCATACATGGGTTTGTGAGCCTTCTTGAAAACAATTCTGCTTTTTTAGCAAGGGTAGAGTTTGGATTTTGTTCATGTATTCTTGTCGCTCTTATCTATAAAGGCTTCTGGCTCAGAGTGGGTTTCACTGCTTCCAAAAATAGTTCCCTGAGTGACTACTGCAAGCTTGAAAAGCACGATCAGGGAAACCTCTTTGCTCATGATTAAAATAATCTATTTTTTAGCAGAGTATTAATTAGAGATCAGAAAGAAAAAGTAACACATAGCAGTTAGTCACAAGAGACTGCTAAGCTGCTTGATTCCTTCTCCAGATCTTTTCTAACCGTATGAAATTAGGTAGCAGTGCCTGTCTACTTCAGGAACATGGAAGGATTAATTTGCTGGTAGCTATAGCACACTTTTAAGCCAAAGCACTACTTTTTTTTTTGCAAAACCATTTCCATTCTTATCTCACAGCCCCCTCTCATCAGCAGCTTGATGTTGCAATTACCTGTGAGAGAAGTTATCTTTTTGTAGCCCTAAATAACTACTAAACCAAGGTGTGCTAGCACTCTGCTATTATTGCCTTTGTGACTTGTATTAACAGTTCAAGTGATTCTGTCTCTATGAGGAGCAATTAAAAAGCAATATATACCCCAGCTGTGTTGATGAAAATACAAGCACTATTAATAGGTGGCCAGTTTTCTTAGGGACTGATCTGTTGGAGCAGGGAGAGAGGTTATGCAGCCACTGACATGGCCCAGTGAACTTGAAATGGGTGCTATAGAGATTGATACCCTCAGTCCCTGTGATATATCCATGTTTGTTCACACTACCATTATGCTTCACCTTTGTGTTACAAGCTACTGGCACCTCCACTGTGTTTTCCAGTTCTTGTAATCCATCTTCTGCCTGAAGGCACTTCCTGGCTTTGGCCAAGGCCAGAAGCTGGTCTATTTTACTCAGCAGAACAAAGACTGTCAGATGGTGCAGTGCAGGAGTGGAGGAGAGAGTGGAAATATGCAGGAAAGCAGCAAATGCCCTGTTGGTAGCATGAGTTGAAGCCACCCCCCGGCTCCTTTATATAACATTAAATAATACACTTACGGAAAGAACTGCTCAGTGAATTGCAACAGCTGTGAGGTTTAGCCTTCCCAGCTTGGGAGGCCCTGCCAGTCTAATAACTTCCACATCATAGCTGACACTGTGAAGAGGGCAAGCTGTAGCCTTTCTGAAGCTTCCTTCTGAAGACTTAAGATGAGCAGTGCAGCAGTTCAGTATCTTCTAGTGCCTTACCAAAGCTCACGCAGGAACAGCAGGAAAGAACCAGCAATAAGACAGGTAGAATTGCAAGTCTCTTACCTTTGGTCAGGCATTTTTGTGTTCATCCTCAGCCACCTGCTGCAGTGCCAGATCCTAGTGGGCTTTCTCAGCAGGCTTTCTTTTCCCACTTTGCTCAGGAATGTTTGTACCAACACAGAGAACTGAAGGTATCTCCACATCCGATATCATCACAAGGATCGTGCGGGACTACGATGTGTATGCCAGGCGCAATCTCCAAAGAGGATACACTGCCAAAGAGCTGAATGTTAGTTTTATAAATGTAAGTATATGGATCTGCATTTGCTTCTGAGACACTCTTCCTAGGACCCTGAATGTAGAGTAAAGATTAAGAAAGATTATCTTCCTCCTGCTGCTTTTAAAATAGCTAGGAAGAAATTTAAAAGAAACTGGTAAGCTAAGGGTTGTTTTAATTGCTCCTATTAATTAGCAGCTTAATTTCCATCTTGTGCTTTTATGTTTGTAACAAAGCTGCTGCTCCCCCTTCCTCCTTGAGCTGTAGGTGGTTTAATGACAGACTAGGAAGGAGCCCACCGCAACACTGCAGGCTTCTCAGCTACTCACCCAAGACACAATTTCTTTATTCCCATTATGAGAAGACAGCACAGAAAGCAAAGATTGCAATATCCAAACTTTCTATGCACTGCAACAAAAAGTCCACCAAACCAACCACTGAGCAGTGCCATTACCAGAGAAAGCTAAAATGATTTTTAAAGGACAAGCGTGTTAGGTAGCTGGGACATAAATGATGCTGAAGAAATCAGAAACTACAATTGTAAGGCAAGAGCACCATTTGAAAGTATGGCTCAAATTATTCAGCTTCCATGTACAGAATTGCACCTTACACTCCAGTGAGGAGTAAACACTTGACAAAAATGAGTTTACTTTCCTTCATTTTCTGTTTCAAATCTTAACTAAAGGCCTTGAGATAACCCACATAACTGAAATCTCCCTTGTAATTGGGCTGACTTGCAGCAGCCCTATTGTGATGGGCTGAATTGTGTCATTTCATAAGGGGTTTGTGCACTGGATTATTGTTTTGAAGTCCGACAGGTAAATAACAGATCACAGGGCATAATTTTTTCTTTCACTGGGCTTTTTTTTAGCCGCCTACACCTCTACAAATCTTGTTTGTAAGTAGTCCACCCAGAAGGATCTCTATTGCAAATATCCATTATATTCAGGTATGCTGCACTGAATTTAATGTGGGAGCTCTCAAATTTACCCTTTAGTGGCTCTGAGGTTAAGATACTGTTGCATAAAATATACTCCCCCAGCCTCAGACACTGATGTATCCTGAAGTCTCTCATGGCAGTTGGTTATTTAGCTTATAGTAATTTAAATGCAGAAATAGTTATTTGCACCACAGACTCTTTGTATTTCAAGATTAAAACCACAGGATTTCACAAAGGCAGAATAGTGCTGGTTTCCTCACTACAGGAAGGGTTGATAACCTTTTAAGTGTAAAATGAGTTTGATTTCTTTGGACCTTGGGGATTTTGTTTGGCCTTGTGGCCTGCAAAGACAATTCTTCTAGCAATTCATGAGCTAGAATAAACCCCACCTCAGCACTAAACATTACTTCTTTTAAAAGTGAATTCAAGTACCCATTAAATTAAGTTCTCAGGAAATTAAAAGCTGATAGTGATCTGTACTTCTATAAAGACCATTAAACCTTCAAGGGCACAGCATTAGCTGTGTATGTTTGCAGAGTACAGAAGCTTTTCAAGGCAAAAGCCCTTTAACCTGAAGTATTTTAGAAGCTTGGCCCAATGAGAGCTCCCCAGCATTATCTTCTCTATTCCTTTTTCTGCATTACTTGTCAATTAGAAGTTTACTCTCTGTTACTGTGAAGTCTACTGACCACAAGTCATTGGCCTACACACATCTTTGTTGCAGTCAGAAGTTCTTGAAGAGAGTTTTGCTTCTGCTTTGCAGAAACCCAGCCAAAGAGGCATTTTGGTCCAAGTCTACATCCAGACTGGAAAGCCAGGCAAATTTGCCTTTTGCTTACTGCTAAGTTTGAGCTGCTAATTTTTCACTTGTATCCTTTACAAGAGTCAGAATTTTCAAAGTGCATTCAGTTTGAAAATATGGAAAGAATCATGCAGTGGGTTAAATACAGTAATCACCCAGCACTGTCTTTTCAATATGTACTTTCTGCACTTCATTCCACAAATGTTACATTTGCATTTATAAAAATAACATGGGAATAGTTAACCAAGGCCATATGTATTAGGATACATTAATGCAATTTGTTTCTTCTTCTCAACTGGCAATGGCTCATTAATTTCCAAGTCCCTATATATTAATCTCTGTCTGCACTTTTAAAACAGGAGAAGAAATACCGCTTTCAAAACCAAGTGGACAAAATGAAAGAAAAAGTCAAGAACGTGGAGGAAAAATCAAAAGAATTTGTTTACAAGGTGGAGGAGAAGAGCCATGACCTCATTCAGAAATGGGAAGAAAAGTCCAGGGAGTTTATTGGCAACTTTTTAGAGCTGTTTGGACCCGATGGAGCCTTGGTAGGTATTCTGCCATTCTAGGAAGTCTGGGTGGCTTTTATTTCTCCTCCATGACACAGATCAAGAGCAGATTCTTTTGCTGCAGTCTTTGTTTTGAAAGCCAGCACAGTAGGATAACGCCAAGCCTGCTTGCTGAATCCAGTACCGCATGCCAATACTGTAGTGGGAGGATTTGCCACTTCTGGCTGTTGCTTCTTTGTGGATAATTTCTATCTTTTGTCAAGGTGTGATGCTGAATGTGATGCTGCATTCAGTAGAGCTATGTAACATCGATACACAAGCAAACAGGCTAATACAGTCTGTTGTCCCCATTAGCACTAAATGGGGCCACACAGACATGAGGGAGGGATCATATACTGGAAATGGTGAGGGAAAGAAGACCATTGAAAAGTTTTTCAGAAGTTCTTTTCATGTTCTGTACTCAGCAGTAGAAGATGACAATTTTCTAACTTGAACAACTACTGATTTAAAGTTCCAGGGAGCAATTTTATACATCAAGTGGCCAGGCTTATCTGCAGGGAAGGCTGAGGAACTGAAGCACTTCAAAAGCTCTTCTCAGTATGTGCTGGCTCCACACAGCCCATTTGCCAAAGCCCCCAGGTGACTTGGAAAGGCAGTGGAGGGTCTGCAAGAGCATCCTTCTGGGGAGAAACCCTGGGGCCTCACCTGCTCAAACCAAAGTGATGTGCTGAGTGAGCAGTGAGTTGGTGACACTTCAGAGTCCCAACAGAGTCCTGGACCCCATCTTTCAGTTCTGATAGCTTGACAAAGCCTTGAGAAGCTTTGTCTTTTTGTACTACTTCCCCTTGCTACATTGAAACCAGTAGCAAAGCTTAATTTATATGTAGAATTTATTTGTTCTTAGGCCTTCCCAGGCCTTCCTGTTGAGAATCAGTCCTTTTCCAACAAGCTCTCTCTGTGCATCTGTGTCCTGTTGAAAGCCCAAGCTCCAGCCAGACCCTCCAGTACAGCCATCATCTCAGATGTGCTGCTCTAGTTGCAAGCTCTAATTGCTCTATTGCTCTGTTCAAGGAAATTTGAGCAAGCACAAAGGAGAGCAGCAAGCACTGCAGGGTGAACTGAAGGGAGCAGAGTAAGAGCTAGACAAATAATCCTGCAGAACAGCAGGATGCTTCAGAGGTACATTTTCAGACCGTGGCACACAGACAGTCAGGCATCTGCCTCCTCACTTGAAAGCAAACTGTGCAGGAGGCTTGTGCAAAGCTTTCACTGCTCATGGATTACAGTTTGAGGCAGTGTCAACAGAGGCAGCAAGCCAGAAGAAACAGTTTAGGACTAACATGGAGCAGGTACTATTGGAATAATTCTAAAGAGTCAACATACACATAATGTTCTCTCAGGTCCCTCTTTATCAGTTCAGACCTGAACAACTTGCCATCACAAAAGGTACCTTGTGTTAAAAGGATCATAGCAGAGGTTTCATTTATAAACACACACTCAGGAAGAGTCACAGACCTTTGGTGAATTACGTAGTCCACATCACAGGTGTGTCACAACTCAGTGCCACTAAAGTATGTAACATAGTACCTGCCTCTTACTGGAGTTATCATCTTTTCTCTGCTATGACATGCCATATTGATTAACACTCAGTTGAGAAACCCCTTAAATTAGGCTGTGAAGGCTTCAGAACAGAAACTGCATCTTTATAATCTCTTTACAACATCTACCATGTAAAGGCAGGTGCTTTCTGAATAACATAAGTCCCAGCCATGTAATCAAATAGCTTATTTTCCTTGGGGAGGGGAAGAGAGCAACTCTTCTGATGAAGAACCCATGTTTATCTGCACCGACCACAACCACATGAGGCTTCTTCTCTAAGTTATTCTTCATAGAGCTTGGCAACTGTTCCTCATGTGGGATGGTCCTGTGGCCATAGGTGCTGGATAAATAAAACTAATGCTAACAGAGCACATGAAACTCAGAGGAGGTGAGTTTGCCTGTGCAGGGAGAGGAAAAGAATTTGAAAGCCTTGATCCCATCCCCTGTCTCTACCCACTCAGCCCTGTACACTGGTGGCATTTTTAGAAGCCCTCTGCTGATGAACATTTTACCAAATTTGATTAGAGAAAAGCTGCTCTGCAATGAGCTGGGGGTGGCCTCCTGTTTCACAAGTTAGCATTTGACCACGGGGCAGGGAATCTGGTGCAGTCACAGAGACCTTTGCTAAGAACAAGAGGAGTGAAATCTCCTGACAGTGTTGTAGGAAAAGCGTCAGTGACAGCGAGCTGAGAGGTGGTGTGGCTTTTTTAAATACACTTTGAGCCTTGGCAACAGGAAAGACTTTTAAAATAACGATAACTTGCTATTAGTGTCAAAACTGTTATTAACATTAATTTGCCTTATCACTGTTAGATGTTGCTTTTAATGTTGACATTAAAAGTACAGGAATCGTTATGGGCATACCGGATTCCTACATCAGTAATTTGCATGCCATTAATATGCTATTATTATTTCACAAATAATTATTATAATACACTTTATGCCAGCATCAATTTTCTAAAAGGGCCAAGTAGCCCACAGAAAAATGCCCATTTGTGAAAAAGGTCAAAATGTCAGTTTTCAAATGTCAAGATGTCTATAATTCATTGGCAATTCTGCCCACCTGTGCAAGCCCCTGTGTGTAGTTTTTCTGCAAGAGAGTCACAGAAGGGTCAGAAACAACAACTAATGTGGCACAAAACTTTTGTTCTGGCATGAGAGAGGACGACCACACATTAGGGGGCTCTAATGGCAGAGATGTGGCCCTGGGAAAGTGGAAAGCAGTAGGGTTCATTCCACCCCCTCTCAGACACATAGGAGCAGGCATCAGCACATAATTCAGCAGAGAGAAACCAAGCTCACAGGGCAAGGTTTCTATGCCAGTCTCCCTCAGGAGTGTACCTTCAAAGGGCCAGCTTCCTGTGTGCAGTGCACAGAGGGTGTTGGAGATGACTGCAAATGGCTGCATCATCTCAGACATCAGCAATGGCTCAGATAAATCCTGCAGGTTGCAACTGAAATCCAGGGACAGTGTTTAGGCCACGCCATATGTCCACAGCCTGGACCTGGGCACAGCCTTGAAAGAATCAGCAGCTCAAAAGCAGCAGTCATGGAATCATAAAAGGGTTTGTGTTGGAAAGGACCTTAAAGCTCATCCAGTTCCAACCCCCTGCCACAGACAGGGACACCTTCCACTAGACCAGGTTGCTCAAAGCCCTGTCCAGCCTGGCTTTGAACACTGCCAGGGATGAGGCAGCTGCAGTTCCCCTGGGCAACCTGTGCCAGTGCTTCACCACCCTCTTAGTGCAGAGCTTCTCTGTAATCCTAACTGGCACTTGTTCCATAAATCAAAAGAATATCAACATGCAGGCAATAAAATTCAGAAATAGGCAAAATACTTCTGCCCAGTAGCAAGTATGCCAAAAGCAAAGCATTATCTCAGGACTGTGCGGGCACTTACCCTGCTGAAGGCGTGAGTGCACCAGCTTGCTCAAGCAACCAGCTCTTTGCTGAAGCAGGGACTGGGAAGCAGGTGTCCTACAGCCTGGTTGAGGGCCTTAGCAGGAAGGGGAGATTCTCCTTTCCATCCCTTGACCATGTAACCTGAGGTACAGTCAAGTTCCCTCTGCCACATGGCATACCAGCCACGCTGGGACACTTCAATCTTCCCCAGCACCGGTACCAGAACACCATGAAGCATCACAATGTCACCGAACTTCCTGAAGTGGCTGACTGATGAGGTGCCAGTGCAGTGTTTTGCTTGCTCAGGAAGAGGATATTTCATATCAAACATAATTTTTTTTTGTTGGGGATTTTCTTCAGTGGGACAATGACACAGACTAAATGAAGCAACAAAACCTCAGCTTCTGTGATCTAGAGTACAACTTTGCAGTCCTACCACTGAATTTCAAGTAGGCTCCAGAGCTTTGCCAGCCCTGGTGCCATCCTCACAGCTGTCAGCAGCAGAAGCCCTCCTTCCATCCAAATGCTTCCTGGCACCATTTATCAGGAGTAACCACCATCTGTTAACTACTGAGATTGTTTGAAACCTTAACTATTGTGTACCTAGGAGTAGCGCAGGGGTAGGTTACATGCCATGGGTCTATGTGTGAGAGCACTGCTAAGTGTGGCTCCAGGCAGCAACTGTCTTACCGTTCTGCACTGCAGCAACATCCAGGCTCTAAAACTTAAGTTAATAAAAGCCAATGTGATAACGATAAAAACGGTGTGAGGGAGCTCACAGAGGATCAGTTCAGTTTTGTAGCTGGGCTGAGTCATTAGCCCCCAGGATTAGCAAACACTAGATGAGAAAACCTTGCATCCACCCCTCTGCTGGCAGGGAATAGTGTGTTTTAAAGAGTGGGAGGAAGAGCAAGAAGGACAGCCATATGCTCCTTGGCTGGGAGGAAGGTCATCACAGAGCAGAGTTGCTGCAAGGAAAAAGGAGGGGGAACAAAATGGAAACTCAAGCTGAGCAGGCCTGTGGGCTGCAGCAGCCCAAGCAGGCAAACGCAGAGTATATCCTGCACAAGTACGTTGCTCTCAGATCTCAACTTATTTTGCTCTCAGAGCATCAGTTTAACTTTGTCTGGGCTGGCTCTTCCATTCCAGCTGAGCATCGCCTATGAGCCGACCTCCAGTATTCCAGCCAATGCCAAGTCTTCTTGTTCCCCACCCCCAGAAGAAGCAGTAGGGCACTCGCATTTTGCACATGAAGCCTGCAGCAGCAGCACAGCACAGGACAGACCTGTAACTCAGCCCGGCAAGGCCACATAGGTGCTACCAAGCAGCAGCCTTTGCCTTACTGTGGCAGACTGCCTTTCTGGCAAGGTGGTCTCCACACTGCCAGCACTAGCAGACCTTCATGCAGATCTGCAAAGCAAAAATGACAATAAAGAGTCCAAAGCAGAACAGTGCCTGCATGTGTTTCTCATTTCAACTGCCATTCCCACCCCCAGTTCGGGGTCTGGGTGGTGCCAGCTCCAGGTAGTTGGGGAAATGGCTGCCTCCCTTAAGAATGGAAGGAATTAAAAAGGCTGGGCCAGCCAGGAATGTCAGCGGGAGATGGGTGGTATGTCCTAGCAAGCTAAAAAGAAAAGGCCCTGGGAACAAGGACTGTTGGAAGCTCAGGCAGAAAAATGACCAACATGTGCAAGAAAACCCAAGGGGAGTTTTCCCTAGCTTGCTTTGGACAATACACACAGTATTCTCACACTAGGGGAGTCCAATCTAAAAACCCTTGTCATGTAAAAACTGGGTTGTCATGAGCACAGTAGAAGAGGCAAAGGCTAAGTGTGGGCTGGACTGGCCATGTTTCAGAGCATCCTCTGAAATCTTAGAAGGCTATCCTCTGTCTCCCTGCTCTCCCCAGGCAAGAGGCAGAGTGTGGCACAGCTCCTAGGCCTGCCTGCCCACAGACGTAGATACCTTCTCTGTGCACTACTCAGAGAGCATCTTCTCATTTTGCTTTTGCAGAAGCAGATGTTCCAGGAACGAAGCGGCCGAATGCTCCAGGCTTTTTCTCCCCGGCAGAGCCCCAACAGCAGTCCTACACGAGGCCGCTCTCCATCCCGTTCTCCATCTCCACCCTGGGTCTTCAATAAAGCCTCTCCTCCATCTTCTCCAAAAGCTGCCTCTGCCTCCCTCAGCAGCATGAGCGAGGGAGATGAGGATGAAAAGTAAAATATTTATTTTTTTAACCATGAGACAGAAGAACAAGCCACAAACTCAACCACTGGATGGGGAGAAGCGTGAGGAACATCAGGGGTATCTCTGACAGCAGGAAATGTGCTCTGGAAGATGCCGTAAGCAGACCGGAGCACAGCAAGGGAGATCTCAGGAAGAGCTTATCCCATCCCTACTCCCCCCAGTGCCTAGTGGCCCGGCCAGCAGTGCTTGCCAGACATGGAACCGGGGTCT
This sequence comes from Forpus xanthops, assembly GCA_032466535.1. NCBI lineage: Eukaryota > Metazoa > Chordata > Aves > Psittaciformes > Psittacidae > Forpus > Forpus xanthops. Next base: position 9,838 of record JASSUY010008371.1, on the reverse strand, counting down.
GGCAGAAAACACACACCTTTGTGCAGGCTCCTGTCCGTGTCTCACTGCTTATAGCTGCTGCAGTCAGGCCGGGGAGCTCTGCACTGAGCAGGGCTGGTGGGGGAGCCCTGCTGGACCCAGCACACAAGCACGCAATGGCTGCAGTGTGTGGATGGAGGAGACGCAGCCCTACCAGACCCTGCTAACCCTAAGCTTTTCTGGCACGTGAAGGGATCGCACTGCTGCAGCAAGTTCATTGAGAAATGGGATGAAACTTCTTTTTCAATGGGATCTGCCCCAGACGTCAAACCACACCAGTGAAATGGAGAGCCCTCTAGCTGAGTTGGTGGGAGTCAGTTTAATACATTGAAGCTACTGAATGCTGCTTGTTGACCAAGTCTCTGTACAGGGTGTATGTAGAGCCAGGCTGTATTTGCTTTATCAAATCACTTTCTGTGTTCCCAGTGCCTGAACAGCCACCTGATAACTTCTGGTTTGCTCCCTGGCTTTGCACTTCGGAGGCAAGAAAGTAAATGAAAACACAGCCCTAGCTGGAGTGTGGTGTAAGAATTATACAGTTTGAAGATGTTGGTAGTCTTTATTGGGGAATTCTGAAAACCACACGGGATCCCAAGGCCTCAGGACACAGCCTCCTCAAAAACCCTGCTGCTCCTAGCTATGTGTTACCAAATGACGAGCACAACAGCGCTGCTATCACCACATGCTATGCAGCTGGTTAAACAAATTTCTCATCAAACTGCAGCCAACATCTGTTCACAGACACCCTGCCCATGCAGAGGATCCCAAGGCCGTTCCTCTCTACCCACACCTGGAGAAGAGCTGGGAAAAGGTTTTAAACAGGTTAGGCATGGGGGTCTCTGTCCACAACACCCGCTCAGCCCCCAGCAGAACCACAGCAAGAGCAGCAGGAGTGAAGCTTTGCCCTCCTCTCAATGCACCAGCCCATCTCTTCAGCTGTGCAAAGCCCAACCTGCCTGATGCCCAGCTGCACCACACAGCCCCTCAGCTGACACCTGGCGAAGGGGCTTGCGGGACTTCTGAGCACAGGGACACCTGGCCTCAGAGGCTACCCTGCCTCGCAGCTCAGGGCACTGTAGTAGGACTGCAAAGTATCAGTGCCGGTTTGCTCCTGGATTGCCTGGCAAAGCCTGCCTCAGTGCGTGGGCACACTGGAGGCTCTCCAGCCCTGTGCCAGGCCAGGTAAAAGCTGCCACTGTCCCATCTCAGGCAGGGGGATGCACCAGAGCTGCCTGGAACTGCAGACCCACCAGGGCACACAGACTGCTGTGGGCTGCACTTCACTGGTCCCCAGCAAAGGCAGCACAGGGAACACTGGGAGAGGGAGGAACTGAAGGAGCAAGATGCCTGAGCACAGGGGCAGTAGTGCCTGCTGGCAGCAGTTCTCCTCTGCAGCCACCATCCTTACCTGACTGATCAAATAGGTAAAATCCTTTCACTCCTTCCTTTTCAGACGCTTTTCCAGGCAGGTAAATTAGACCCTTGTACCAGGCACCAAATTATCCCCATGTTCTGTTCATTCCTACAGCTTTCATCCCTCTCTCACTACAGGGTAACCAGTTTTTCTTTGGGAACTTTTTGCCAGACACTTCTTGGACTGCTGTAACACCAAGGATGTTCCATCCCATGACGTGCTTCGTCCTCTGGAGTCCAGTCAGTTCCTTCTTCACAGAGCTGCAAAAAGAGAAGAGCGGGGAATAGGGTGGGAAGTGCAAAGGGAGTGCCAGGGCTAGTTCAGCTGCTGCCAGCTGTGTGCCCGATGGGATGATGCAATTAAGACCTTTCTCAGCCTTAGGCAACCTGTTACTGTAATTTCATACCTGGGATGCACTTGTTTTTCTGTTCCTTTGCAAGTCCTAAGTCTTCCCATCACAAACCACTCCTCTACCACGTGAGCTGTCTGCTCTGTGCCAGTGCTGTTTATACGATGAGCCATGGCCAAACACAACAGAGGTTGGCAAGTTTTTGTTGTTCTTGGCTTTTACCATTTTATTTTTAGTTTCACACCTTACTGATTTCATAAGCTTACTGTTCAGCAGCCTCTGTTTAGTGGTTTGTGTGGAAGACAGCACCATCACTTGTAAATAGGGATGAGACAAAGCCTCACTAGTGGCTTCTGCCAAACAGAAACTGTTTCTCAGAGTCACAGGTGCCACCCAGCAACAAAGCCATACGCTGTACCAGGTGCCTGATCGCAGTTAGGATATCAACAAACTGAAGCCTTTGCCCTGCTGGTACAGACACCAAACCCTGTGCTGTCTCTGGCAAACCGGAACCTCATTGCCTCTGCACACATGGAGGGCAGTTTTGCACTTCTGAGTCATGGTTGGGTTTTATTTTTCATAAGCGTTGCTTTACTTCAGTCCTGTTTACCAGCCAAGCTCCACAAGAAAAATAAAGTGTACCACAGATCCTGCTGCCTCGCACCCTCATTTTACAGCACCTCTGGGCACAAACACACCCCCTGCACAAACCCCACTGCCAACGCAGTGCTTGTTATCCCCATCCTTTGTATCCACAGCTTTACACCCCACCCAAATGCCACTAGAGCAGCTCCACCGACTGCCCCAAACCCTGCTGCATGAGTTAGTGCTGCTGTTCTCCTCTGTGGGAATCACCTCTCATTGCCCTCACCCTCAACTTCCCAGGTGCAAGGTAACAGTGGGGAAATGCTGCCTCAGCTGGCACAGTGCAGCATTAGATACCAGCCAAGACCAACCAGGTCCAAGACCCCCCCTCACCCTCTGCCCCAGCACAGTGGCATCAGGAGCCACTATTTTAATTCTCCCAAGTGGAAGAAGCAGTGCTTTCACAGCCATCCTGGTTCTGCTTCGGAAGACCAGCCCCAGCAGCAGCAGTGTGTGTGAGACGGTGCGCAGCTGTGCCACCTGTAGGCAAAACTGCCACAGCAAACATCAGCCGCAGAGACAAAGCCCATCTCTGGCCTTCCTCCAGCTAAGTCAGCCTGATGCCTGAACGCTCCCCACTTCCCTCTTTCCCTTTATCCTTTCTGCAATAAAGTAGCTGCTGCCGCAGCAGCTGTGGAAATGACGCTTGTTTATTGATCAGCCCTGCCTCAGGCAGGGAGAAGCTGAACCAGCAGATGGGAGCTCAGGACTTCCCAGCAAAGATACCTTCAATTACAGAATAAGCAAATTTCAAAGTCACCCAGTGTGTTAAAGGCAGAGCTCACACCAGAATATGGTCCCTAGCAAAACAAGCTTTATCACTGATGGTGAATTTGGGGCTGGTTTGAGCACTGCCTTGCATCACCTGGGAGATACACATGGGAGACATCCTTGTATGCTCCCAAGAGCAGGAAGGTCAGCCCGGCTGCAGTCCTGCTCTTCTGCCACCGAGCTGCCTCTGCAGCAGGGGACCATGCGCAAGGTCTGCTCATCATCCCAATGCCTTGTGGGCAGTTATGCACACCCACCTGCACTGCTGGCAGTGCTCTGAGAAGGGGCAACAGCGACCAGTGTTTGTGTGGCTGGATCCGAACCCCAGGACAAAGAGAACTGTTGGTGGGTAAGACACTCCCAGGCAAGGTGACACAAAGCAAGAGCTACAGCTCCCTGGGGCAGCTTCTCCCTGTACTGCCAACACGCACCGTGTTAGACCTGGAACTGACTTTAAATCCAGCAGTCTGAACTGCAAAACATTTCTGATTTTGTAATTGCCATTTTATTGCCCCACAGAAACCCTGAAAACAGCAGCAAAGAGCACAACTGGAGGCAGTCAGAAAGTCCCCACTGTGAATTCATATGAGCTCATGTGAAAATAGGCAGGGAAGGTTTGAAATGAAGTGTGGCTGAAGCAGCAGTACAAGGCAGGGCTCTCGTTCGAGTGCTTGTGAAACAACTACACTATTTCCTTGGTTTTAAATTTTTCCAGGATTTTGACTACTTACAGCATTTTATTCCCACCATTTTGGCAACTTGGCTTTCCATCTACATTTAAGAATCAGAAGCCTCATATCCATAGGCAGGGGGATTCCTTCTGCTGCCCAGCAAATTGCTTTAATTACAGCACAGCCATAAACACCTGGAAGAGCACAGACACGCACCCGAGAGGGGAACACCCCAACCCCTGCCTGATTCTCTGCCACTGTGACCTCAGCTGGTACATGGCAAAGAACCAGGATTCTCCCGTTTCAGAGCAGCCTGAAGTGCCCTGATCAACAGGAGCTCTTGCTCAGCAGCACATCTGCAAGGGCAGGTGAGCTGAGCTGCTTCAGGCTGTGGACAACTGCCCGGGGCTGCTCCACCACCACAGGCTTGCAGTAGCTCGGCAGTGTTGACCTCAGCATCTGGCTGCTGCTGAACCTGGTCCTAAGGCAGCAAACAAAACCCTAAACCCTGGTGACCAACTTCTGTTCGCAGGAAAGGTGCAAACAAAATGCCTGGCATGGGAAAGCTGGAGCTCCAGGGACCTGAACAGGTTTTGGTTTGTTTTGAGGTGACTGTGCTAAACAGAAACAAAAATAGTGCTGCAAGGCACAGGGTTCTGTTGCAAAGCCCAGAAATAGATTGTGTTTTTAAATGCTTAACTGGACTCATCAAGAAAAAAAAACACATTCACTCTCTCAAAATTATCACTCCCAAGTCTAAATATATGAAGGCAGGAATGCTCTAAGGGAAAATCCCACCTGCTGGTGCTGACTAGGCTGCCTGTTTGCATCATGTCTCACGCTTTAAGCTCTGGGAACAGCTTTGTTACAACAAGTTATGGTCTCTGCAACACACTGTTGCACTTTTTAACCCCAGTCTATCATTCCCTAATGGTGTTTCCTGACAAACTGACCCTGGTTTTCCATAAAGTTAAGTAACTGAGCCGCAATGCCATGACTGAATGAATCACAGAATGGTTTGGGTTGGAAAGGACCTTAAAAATCATCCGGTTCCAACCCTCTGCCACAGGCAGGGACACCTTCCACTAGACCAGGTTGCTCAAAGCCCCATCCAACCTGGCCTTGAACACTGCCAGGGATGGGGCAGCCACAGCTCCTCTGGGAAGCCTGTGCCAGGGCCTCAGCACCCTCATCAGCCACTTAAGATAAATTATAACCTGCTGTTTGCAAGTGAGTAGCTTTGAATACCGACAGGGTTGTGTTACCTTAATGTACTACATGCCATGCTAGTCCCTAGCTTTTCCATTTCAAAACTAGCTCACAGAAACAGCAGGAACCCAGTTACTTTGCTACCTGACCCAACTTTGAGTATTTTCTATCACCAGTTTGAAAACTAGTTCGATTTTTAACAGCATCCTGACCTTGCACTGCTGTAATACAGGGTTAAAGGCTATTTCTGTTGTGGTGGTTCCTTTGGTTGGTTGGGTTTTTTTCTGCTGTGTTAGTCCTCCACAGCCCCAAGGGCTGTATCAAGCATTCTTTCATCTATAAAGAGGTTTATCGACACCAGAATAAAGAGCAAAGTAAAACAGGGAAGGAAGGCGCCCACAGAAAGCATATGACAAGCCACAACACATCACTGGCAATTTCAAGTCTGCTAGATGGCCCTTCCATTTCAACAACAGACACAACAGTGCAAGCTGGCCCCGTTTCCATCACCACAAGCAGATTTTAATGCAACTGTCCTTTGAAAGCTTTGTAATGCCAAAGCAGCATCAACACGTGATCTTGAGGACTGGCAGAACTAAAGCTCGTTTGTTAATTGCAAGGAAAGAACCACAGTGGCAGATCAAGGAGGAGAATCACCTTACAACTTCCAGATCACATCTCCTAGGTACACACTAGTAGAAGCAAAGCAACGTGCCTGTTGCCTTCGGATTGGGAGACACAAGAGGGGATATATTGGGCCAAAGACAAGAAAAATTATCCAAGTCACTAGAATGAGAAGGGTTTTCGGATTGCTGTGACAAGTCCTCTGAACGGCTGATGTTCTTAGACAAAGTATAGCAGCCATTCTTCACTATATTCAGTTGAACTAGAAGAGATGGTACAAAAGATGGTCTTAAAATAAACACACCCCCAGTGCTAAATGATGACTATAAACTGATCTGACAGAAGAATGGTTAATTTCTCCTATTGGCACACCTGACTTCACTTTAAAACCATTTGCTACAAGACTTCTTTCTACTTCCCAAAGTAACAAATTCAAGCACCGGGTCTACAACAGTCTAAGAAAAGGCATGGGTTGTATAATGAGAAACTGGTCCCTGATTACAAACTGTTCTCCCACATAAGCCCGTGTCCTGCAGCCATAAATCTTCATTATGCTGCTGCTGCTCCAGTTGGCTGCTTCCTATTTCACAGGCAGCCACTGTCAAATATCATGTGGTAGATGCCAACAGATACTGCAATTCTGAGTCACTTAATGAACCCCTCTGCTCCTGTGAATACCCCACCAAGGCAAATAGCAAGCAGCAGGGAAGTTCAGCGCACAGATTTCATCTCAAGTTTTAAAATAAACCCTTCATCTGAAAGAAAATTATCTCAGTTCTCACAAAATTCTGACCATCTGGAGCCTCATTTGTTACTCTGTGAGGAAGTTAATGAGTCAGGCAAGCTGGGTATCCAGGCATCTCTCTGCTCTGGAATTGCTTGGCAAGAAACTTTGCTTTTTCATTTTCTTAAGTTATGAACCTCATGAAACTTACGGAAAGTTGAAGAAATTCAAGGTAGAAGCCTTGAGTGCTGCTTTATATTGGATACAAATGTGAATTGATACTCACAGTGAACGCTCAGTGAGTTTACATTCAGTCAGTTGCTGAGGTGAGCAGCTCGAGGGGCCGCCTTCAACACCCGAGCGGGCTCCAGGGCCGTCCAGGAGCCTCAACTCAGAGCAGCGAGAGCCACCGAGGGAGCCTCAGGCCCTGGACAGGCCTTGTGCAGGAGCCGGCAGCTCAGCTGAAAGGAGCAGCTGGATCAGAGGGACGGTGCCAGGAGGAGCGGCACCAGCACTGAGCGGGTGAAAACCTGCCCCAGGGAGCGCTGTGAACAGGGCGGGTCGAGGCAGTCTGCGCGGGATGGTGAGCACTCGCCTTAGGAGCAGGGCCTGGCCTGGGAGCTGTGCTCCGGCTGCCCCGGCCTTTGCCAGTGTAGGCACCCAGATAGAGCCGATGAGAGGGGAGGCTGCGGGGCTGAGCTCGGGGTGTAGAGAGCACCTGCACTGGTCTACTGAGAGGAGGGTGAGCGATGGGCAGGGCTGCGCTGTGTGCTCCCTGGTGGAGGTACTGCTGCAGCAGGGGCTGAGCTGAGGGACACTGTCACTGGGCTGAAAGGTGTGAGAGAAACCGCGGGGAAACAGCGCTGCTTGCTCCAGGATCTGACTGTGCAGGGGCCTTAAGTGTCCACTCTCGCTCATGCAGGGAAGAAGGAGGTTGTTAGCCCCGGAAGCTGGGAAACAGTAACAGAAAAATAATAAAAAACCACACAAAAAAAAAAAAAACACACAAAAAGAGGAGGAAGAGGACAATTAAAAGCAAGGGGCTTCCCTCTAAGTCTGTTGTCCCCACGCCCAGAGCCGCTGTGCTGTCCTGCAGGGGGCTGATGAGGAACCACACTCCCACCATGAACAACCGGCTGGTGCACTGGTAAAGAAGATTGCTACTGGTGCTGCCAGGAAAAAGCGGCGGGCTGTAGGGGAAGAGGACTCTGAAAGGAACAGAGGCACCCATCTGTCAGCCTGACCCAGTCTCAAAGGAGGTGTGTTGCCTACCAGGGACTCGGATTAGGGATGTTGGAGAGAAGGTGCCTGCTCTAGTCGGTCCCATTGACTATTACCCACTTCTAGTGATCCATGTGGGTGCTACTGATATAGATAGCAGAAACTTGGAGAACATAAAGAAGGACTACAGAGCTCTGGAAGAGGTGGTTAGGGGCTCTGGAGCACAGACTGTCTTTTCCTCAATTCTCCAGGATACAGGGCAGGACCTTAAAAAGGCTAGGAGGATTGGTCAGGTTAATAAATGTTTAGAAGGGTGGTGCTATAGTCAGGGGTTTGGGTACCTTGAACATAGGATTCAATTTAGTAGGCCAGGTCTACTGGGGGCTGGTGGAGCTGGTCTGACAAAGAAAGGGAAAAGGGGATTTGGTAAGAGGCTTGCCAGACTGGTCAAGGATGCTTTAAACTAGATGTGTTGGGGGAGGGGGCATCATTTCATCCCAAGGCACCCAGTTAGTTGCCAGCACCTATAATAAACGTTCGGAGCAGTGTAGACATACTCCAGCTGCTCCAGGCAATGAGCTGGCTTCTATCAGAGCTCAGTTCGGATGCCTTTATACAAATGCCCGTAGCATGGGGAACAAACAAGAGGAATTGGAGATGTGTGCATGTCTACGGGGGTATGATATCATAGGTATCACAGAGACATGGTGGGATGGCTCCTGTGACTGGTGTGTTGCAACAGAAGGTTACAGGCTGTTTAGGAAAGACAGGCCCGGCAGGCCGGGAGGAGGAGTTGCTATTTATGTTAGGAATAGGCTGGAGAATATGGAACTCTGTCTGGGGACAGGTGAGCAGTCAACAGAGAGTTTGTGGGTCAGGGTTAAAGAGAGAACATCAATAGGAGACATTACTGTGAGGATCTGTTACAGACCGCCTGACCAAGAGGACTCGGTGGATGAAGAGCTCTATAGACAGATAGGAACAGCCTCACACTCATAGGCCCTCGTTCTCATGGGGGACTTCAACCACCCTGATATCTGTGGGAGAGATGGCACAGCCCGGCATAAGCAATCCAGGAAGTTCCTTGGTTGTGTAGAAGACAAATTCCTTCTGCAAGTAATAGAGGAGCCGACAAGCAGAGATGCCACGCTTGACCTCGTCCTCACCAACAGGGAAGGGCTGGTAGGAAATATGACTCTCCAGGGTAGCCTTGATTGCAGCAATCATGACTTTGTTGAATTCAAGATCCTCAGGACAGTGAGAAGGGCGTGCAGCAAGCTCACTGCCCTGGACTTCAAGAGAGCAGACTTTGGCCTCTTCAGGAACCTGCTCAGTAAGATTCCATGGGATATAGCCCTAGATGGCAGGAGGGCCCAAGAGTGTTGACTGATATTCAAGGATCACCTTCCGCAAGCTCAGGAGTAATAAATCCCTACTAGAAGGAAGTACTGCAGGAGGGCCAGGATACCTCCTTGGATGGATGAAGAGCTGCTGAGGAAACTTAGAAGAAGAGGCTTATAAAAGGTGGAAGCAAGGACATGCGGCCTGCAAAGAATACAGGGATGTTGTCTGGGAAGCTAGGGACCAGGTTAGGAAACCTAAGACCCATTTACAATTAAACTTGGCTAGGGATGTTAAGGATAACAGGAAGAGATTCTATAGGTACACTGCAAATAAAAGACAGACAACGGACAATGTGAGCCCTCTCCAGAAGCTGTCAGGAGAACTGGTTACCCTGGATTTGGAGAAGGCTGAGGTTCTTAATGACTTCTTTGCCACAGTTGTCACCGGCAAATGCTCTGACCACACCACCCAAGTCATGGAAGGCAGATGCAGGGACTGTGAGAATGAAGACCTTGGGCTCACTGTAGGAGAGGATTTGGTTCGAGACCATCTTAAGACCCTGAACATATACAAGTCCATGGGACCTGATGAAATCCATTCACGGGTTCTGAAGGAGCTGGCAGATGAAGTTGCTAAGCCACTGTGCATCATATTTGAAAAATCATGGCAGTCAGGAGAAGTTCCGGATGACTGAAAAAAAGGGATATATAACCCCCATGTTCAAGAAGGGGAAAATGAATGAGCCGGGGAACTACAGACCAGTCAGCCTCTCCTCTGTGCCTGGCAAAATCTTGGAGCAGATTTTCCTGGAAGGCATGCTGAGGCACATGAAAAACAACAAGGTGCTT
>JASSUY010008370.1:5680-65710 GCA_032466535.1 Forpus xanthops | reverse complement strand
ATCCCTGCAGTGCTCAAGGCCAGGTTGGACACAGGGCTTGGAGCAAGCTGCTCTATGGAAGGTGTCCCTGCCCGTGGGTGAGCTTTAAGGTCCCTTCCAACTCAAACAAGGCTTGGGTCTATGAAACACTAGGACAGGTCAGTGTAAGGGTTAGCAGCCACCAAAGGATGTAAAGCAGCACCACAGAGCACTTCCCAGCCCTTCCTCCCCCGACCTAGCAATCCCCTCTGCTTTAACCTTTTGCCTTCATGCAGATAATTTAAGGCCACAAGTTAGCAGACATCCCTGTGATCTAATATTAGATGATAAGCTTGTTTATGTTTTTGTTGCTAAGAGAAAGCCGGAGCTTTGGAAACACTGAAGCAGACCAAACGCTGCTGCAGCAGCTGCCAGTGGGAATCAGAATCCATGCAGTGCTTCCTGACAACTCCTTCCCATTTTCCTTTTTAGCTTTGTTTTACTGGACTTGGTCTCCTTCCAAAATAAGCCTTTCCCATACAGGTGACCCGTCTGGTTCCTCTAAGTCCATGTTTCCTAGTTCAAAAGGTGCAGGCAGCTCCCCAGTCAGTAAGTACATCCTGCTGTTGGAACTCACATTCACAAATAAGGTTCCCTCCACCCACAAGCACAATGCATCATCACTGCTCTTTTTCTTCCTCTCAGCATCAATTGAAGGTGGGAGGATTGTTCTGGTGTTTCTCTGTGTTACCATAATTCACAGGAAATGGTTCTCTAATAAAAATGCAAGGGACAAACAGAACTTCCATAGTATTTATAGAAACCCATTTGGCAAGGAATGCCAATGCAGTAATATTAATAGTTGCTCTTTGGGGCATCTACAAGTACTGTCACAGTCAAGTTCCCTGTCTGCAGCCTGTGCCAAAGGGCTAGTGGGCTTTGTGGAGCTAAAGCTTCTGCAGTTTGATTCCGGGCTTGCCAAAATGGAGATGCTGTAGTGAAAGAGGAAGCATGAACTGAGAGCACAATCCTCACTCTGCTTCTCTTCTGCACCATCTCACTTTGCACTGGAGTGTCTTCTGGCAGCTCACCTCAATGCAACTTCATATGACACTAAAGCCAACTGCCCTCCAGCAAAACAAGGAGCTCACCCATAAAATTAACCATAAATGCTCTTACAAAGATACTGCAGCAGCTATTTCCCAGTATGTCCCTGCACACAGGAGGGATGCAAGCTGCTCACCTAGAGCCTTGTGACAGCAAAGCACTCCCTGGGCTAGCTCTGGAAAACAGCACCCAAGCCCCACCAGCACTGGAGGTGTGAGTGTTTTCCAGACAGCACAGGCCACCTTCCCTCCTGGCCATGCTGTAGCTGAAGCCATGAGCAGCCAGCAGCAATCCTGCCCTCCCTCCTCGGGAGCTCCACCACATTCAGCTTTGCAAGCTGGTCATTTCCATTACTGCTTTCACATCTTCTGGCTTCAGGCCATTGAAACATGGAAGGATGTGATTACTGAAAACTCGCCATGAACTGGTTGCTGGTCAGAAACACACAGCTCCTCTGGGTTTCATTTATCACCATTTCCTTTCACTGATGCCAGCAGAAGAGATAGATTTCATGGAAGTTTATTCCTGTTTGCAGGAATAAATACAGATCATTTGCTATTCTATACTAAATGCACATTTCCTTCTGTACTTCAGTGGAAATCTCCTTTGAGAAGATCACCAGCTACCCCAGCTTTATATCTCCTCAGTCTTAAAATACCATCATATGGTAAAAAAGAAATACCAGAAGCAGATCTAGAGTAATTAAAAATGCCGCTAGTGTTGGAATAGTCTAGGGTGCAGATGGCAGACTTCCACCTCTGTGCTGTCTTCCTTTAAAGTTAGTGCAAGCTGCTAGAGTGTGGATCATCTGGATCACATATCTACTCACTCCAGGAATGGTTTTCCCCCACTAACTGCAAAGGGAATCCATGGGGCTTGTGCAGCAAGGACATTTCCATCAGGGCACATAACCTTGCTGAGCAGAATCAGAGGGATGGACTTTATCCACCTCAGCCCAATGCACTTTTTAGATGGGACTCATGTTATAGAACCTACGGCAAGCAGCTACTGGGCCATCTGTCCCGGGAAGGTGAGATATTGGCACAGGGTGCCCAGAGAAGCTGTGGCTGTCCCATCCCTGGCAGTGTTCAAGGCCAGGTTAGACACAGGGGCTTGGAGCAAGCTGCTCTATGGAAGGTGTCCCTGCCTGTCACAGGGATGGACCTTAAGGTCCCTTCCAACCCAAACCATTCCAAGCCTCTATACATAGAGGCATTAGGGACTGAGATTAGTAGCTAACTACTGAGGAAAAAGGCTGAGACACTGAAAAGACAAACAGAAACCCACGAAACTCCATTTAACCTACAAGCCAGCGATGAGTCAGTTTAAAACCTTACACTGGAGCAGAGGTAGCAGCCTGTAACTCTATGTTACAGTCCTTACACCCCCACCATCACCACCACGTGAGAGCTGATCACCAGGAGGACCGACACACACCAGCACTCTGCCCACTGACCTTCGGCGCTCCCTGGCTTCCTCAGCTGAGCAGTCCTTCCCTGCTGGTGAGGCAGCGCCGGCATTCGCAATACTGTTAGCAGAGCCGAGTACAGCACGGTTTGTGATTACACCTAGGGGGGTGCTAGCAGAGATGCCCTCTGTATTTTTCTCTACAGCAGAATCAGTTTGTTGCCTGAAAGGGGCTCTGAAATAGAGAAGACATAATGGAAAGCAAAGCAAGTGAACTCGAGTGCTGACCCAAAGCAGCCGCCTTCAAGGGGAGGGAGCACTGACAGCTCATCCTCTTCGCTCTAGACTCGTGGTTTCGTACAGAACAGCACACAGTTAAATGAGTAGAGGAATAAGCAGGAGGAATTCAGAGTCTTCACATCCCTGTTTGTAGCAAAAATGATTAGGAAATATACCTGGTGAATAAGCAGAAGGAACGAACTCCAAAAGCTCGTACACTGAATGCCCAAGAGCAGCCTGAGCACAGCATGGTCTCTATCAGGGTACCAAGAGGCCAAAACTGACCACTCCAGTGAGGGAAGAAGCTAAGTAAGGTCCCATACGGGCTGTTAACTGCCTGCTGGTGCACACACACTACTGGAACTGTCCAACATAACCATCCTGGGACTGCGTATCACTGCTTCCCGCATGGAAGCCCACATCCAATCCACAATCCACTCCATAACCTAGAACTTCCAACCCAAATGCTGTTTTTCTGCAGTGTTATCTCAGCTGTGAGCCGTTACCTGGTATACTGGCGGGCTGATGCAGTAGTGTTCACACCGAGAGATGTGGGGCAGGAAGAGACAGGTTGCCACAGGGTGCCCAGTGAGGTAGATGAACCAGTGGTAGTGGGTGAGGTAGCTAGAGATGTATTGCGACTGGCTGAAATGTAGGGACTGTTGAGGTCACTACTTCTACCAAATGAAGCACTGTAAAACATCACAAAATCACGTCCTTCAGAGCAGTCAATACTGAACAGAAATCGCCCCAGCTGGGCTCTCTGCTGGAAAGGGAGCAAGGATTACATCTTAGCAAAATGTATGGAAGTTGATTAGAGCATCCCGGAGCAGCAGCACCCTCTGAGCTGAACCCAGCTGAGTTCGGGGAGAGAACAATGTTGTGGAGGTGAATCAGTGAAGCTCAGGGAAGAGCAAACCCTCCAGCAGTGAAAGCGGTGCACATGGAGCACCTCTGTGCACTGGGGAAAGGGAGGGACAACGAGCAAGGATGAGGTTGCTTAAAGCAGGGAAGGAGAGAGTGACACAAGCAGGTCCGGCTGCATCACCTCCAAAGGATGCGCAGGACTTCCAGTTTTAAGAACCTATTTTCAGTGGCTTGAAGCCCTGGCAAAGATGATCATTTGGGGCATTCATTTTCATTCTTAAGGCACATTTGGCACAAACTGCATTTCTGGAGAAAAGCTGGAAAAACTGTTCAGAAAGTACTGAGGATGAGCAAGGGATAACCCATCCCTTGCCAGTTTAAAATAAACCCCTTCAAACCATCCTGACTGAGAAGCTGTCAGGGATCAGTGCTCACACTCCAGGAAAGAGACAGGAGAAAAGGAGCAGGGCTCTCACCTCAGGACGTGCCCTGGGGCTTTCCTGGAGGAAATCGCCCCTCAGTGGGAGAAGCTGCACATCCCTAAGTACAGACCTGATGAAATCTGGCACACTCCTTATCGCATTTGCTAGAGCCCCACACATGGGCTGCTCGCTGTCTGCACGGCGCAAAGGAGCACCTATCCATGGTGCAGGGTCCTGTCATGCCTTTCCCAGCAACTGGTATTCCTGGTCAGCCTGGGCTGTCTGCAGGATGAAAGGCTGGAAGGCTGCCTCTCACCTCCTGCATCCTAACAACTCCCATGCCAGTGCACGCGGAGGAAAGCGGCTGCACCTGGAATAAAAGTTGACCTAAAGGAAAAGTGGCCCAGGATAGAGCTGCAGGTTTATGGGAAAGCCAATGCTCCAGCAAGAGACAGAGACAGCAGCTCAAGACTGAAATAAAACTTGAGAGGGGCAGGACAACGGCCAATGCTGGAGGTCAGAAGAAGGATCCAGCCCAATCCACTTGAGCACCCAATTTACACATCACTTTACATGCTAAGGCCCCAGCCAGACTCAGCAGCTGGTCCCTAGACAGCCAAAGGAGAGAAAGGGGCATCCTGGAAGGTCTCCATGGGGAGGAACCTTACATTTGGGCTCTTCAGATGATGGCTGATTGCCATCTCCAGGCCACAGAGGAACAAGCAAGTTACTGTCACCAGGCAGCAACCTCCACCAGACCCTAAACAACGCTTCCTCTGGAAAGCCGGTCCCTGCCTGGGGGCAGGAAGTGCTCTGGAAGCAAGTGCCTCCCTTCTTGGCTCTCTGCCCCAGAGGAAAAGGCCAAGCCCTGGAGATGGGCTGGGAGGAAGGTGGGAGCAGGGAGCAAAGCCTGGCTGGGGTGAGCGTGCGGAGCAAGCAGCCGTGAAGGAATAAGTGTACAGAGGAGAGGATGGGAATGAACTGTGTGCCCAGGGAAGGAACAGGAGGAGCTGTAGGGGACAAAGGTGGTGGCAATCTTGGGGGCATCAGGGCTGATGTGGCACCATCTGAGGAGAGCCCAAGGTTGGGGTGTGAAGGGGGCAAGGAACTTGGTCAGGGAGGGAGGACATGGGAAGGCTGTTAAGTAAGACCTGACAATGACTGGCTTTCAGAAGGGAAACAAGAGAACAGAAGCAGCACTGGGTGCTTGGGAGAGGGCAGGTTTGGGGGAGCTGAGAAGAGAAGGAGGAGAAACGGAGGCAAAGAGCATGGTGATGGTGCTGTGCCAGCTCCTACACACACACACTGGGTCAGAGAAACGCAGTGCTGGGGCATCACGGGCATGCTCCTGCTCCAAGGCAGACAAGACATTGCCAGCTCCACAGGAATTCACCTCCCCATCCTGCCACCCTGCATGGGGGGCACTGCACAGCTTGAGGGAGGCTCCAAGGCCATTTATTCAACTGTTCACAGTTGATCTGAACAGGACTGCAACAAACAGGTTAGTTGGGAAATCCTGGTACTTCTCAGCTGTGTTCATATGGAGCTGTAAAAGAGGGATGCATGAATTTGTGCTAAAGAATTCAACATTAGAAATAAAACCAGCTACTGATGCATTGCTTGCTACTCATTCTCTAACATCATCACCATAACTGAGCCACCAGGGAATGGGCAATGAAATGGAAAACAACATTTCAAATCGATAAAGAGCAGTACTTCTGAAAACAGCTAAGGCAATGGAGTTCCGAATCCGAAATCCCCTCAATGAGCTGCCACACACACTCATAAGGATCTGCACAAAACACAGAACTGGTTTGAAGCACACTGCTGTAGGGTACTGCAGAGATCAAAATGGGATTTGCTCAGGGAAGTGGGCCACAATGTGGCTTTAGGAACAAGGGTCACGGATAGCCCCTGGTGCCTTAACTGGTGACTGCTAAAAGCAAGGCCAGTGTGGGAGGTGGAGGGCTGCTCTTCAGACTGTTGGCCTGACTGGCTGGGATGGGCTTAAAAGCAGTAAGAAAGGAGTATATGCCAACATGTAAAGAGAAACTGTGTGAAAAATGGTTTCATTCTGGTGCATGTGATCCCTTCCCTTGAGGCACCATGTAGGCTGATGGCATGGGCAGGATGCTGAATTCATTCCATCTGCTATGCCAGATTTCCTCCAAATCCTGTAATGCACAGAACAAGTGAACTGGCTGCTTGAAGGTCAGCCTGAACCAAACTGGAGAACAGGCTGTCAAAAGGGTACTGCAGTGGGGTTACTGGTACACCCGTGGAGAAAGCAGAAAGAATGAGTCTCAACCCTTACACAAAGCTTTGACATTGGCTTCAACTACAGCTGAAGAACATCTGCAGCACTGCTTAAAGTCAGTGTTCCCTTTTAGAAGAACATCTTCAGATGATTTGTTGCCATTATCTTTGGTTGGGAGTCATATAAAGCACTTATAGAACATAACCAGGACATGAGGTAAAGGGGAAATGCAGATTACAGAGGTCAGCCTCTTAGTAACATCCAGATATGCCACGTTCACTTCAATTCTTCCTCTCTGAGAACAAGCTCTTACCTTCTGGAACTGTTTTCAGAGTTTTGTTAATACTTTAAAAGAGCTTAATCCTTACCAGGCAACCAGGTTCCCTCCCTCATCTTAGAGGCTGACGCACAAAGATGGAGAAACCACAGGTTCAATAGGATTATACTTAATTTCTCTGTACATTTCCTATAGAAAACCGGATGGGATAGAGGTCAAACTGATCATGTTTTTTCTGTTTGTACATAAAACGCAAACCCATTGACCTCTCTAAGAAAGGTGCCCTTTATTCCTGCCTGGCAAAGCTATTCTCTGCAGTTGCTTGTAAACCAACACTCCTGTGAAAGGCCCGAATTCAGCCTTTGCAAGAAGAAATCGGTGTTAGTGAAGTACCACTGCCAGCCAAAGCCTTTGCTAGCCTCTGTAGAGTTTAACCAAGGAAATACAGTACAACTGTGTGAACGTAGTACTAAATCTGGCTCTGGCTTAGCCCAGATAAACAGGCAATGTTTGTAGAATTTCAAGGGGCAGCATGTGACTGGCTGGCCTATCTCGTACTAGGGAACAACAGGACAGTTTCCAATGTAATCAGCTGCAGCTTGTCAGACTGCCTTCAGAGAGACACACTATGGAGGCTGTTGGCTTGTCATCATGTCCCAGCTTAGATGTGAAGTCACTGGAATGGATTAGCAGATCAGAAGTCTACTGCTTGAAGTGACTGTATCACCTTTTGTGGAAAGGGGTCTGTGTGTGCTCAGCAGTTGGACAGATATATCCTCGTGCACGACTTACCTCCACCAGCAGTACTGGAACACAGAAAGACCTGCCTCTTCCCAAAGGTCTCAAGCAATTGTCACATCTTCAGGACAGTTATTTAGTTCAGGGTCTAGAACTTGCTATAAAACACACTCTAAAACCTGGAAATATTTCTGGTTTTAGCTTAAGCCCAGATCAAGTGGCTTTGCAGTGTAACATTGTTTATTCATGTGGCTTTAATGGGTATAGGTACTGCAAGTTAGAGAAGTTCTGCCCAGGATGCTCTCCTGATGCTGCTGGACTATCAACAATCAGCCTCCACAATTTCACATACACTGTGTAGAAACTGCCTCCTTACTGCCATAACAGTTGGAGACATCAGCCTTGCTCCTTACAAGCACTTACAAGCAAGTGCTGTCAGTCATGCATGGAACCACCACCACTTTTCTGACAATGATCCATAAACATGGACTAATATGAATGAAAATTAGAGATAGGCTACAACTTACCTGTCCATAGCACCTGAACAACGCTTTCAGACTGAAAAGACTTTATTCTGCTTTTATGATCAATTTTTGTTATCTAATCATCACACTAGCCTAAAACTGAGAAAACACTTTCCATTTGAATTCTGTGAACAGGATTGGTTAAATTCAGTTCAGTGATTTTCAAAACAACAAAAGTGATGGCCTTCAAAAATACCCTTTAGCATAGCAAATGTCAGCAGATCTTAATCTTTATTTCCTGCTCTCAGCAGAAGAGGGTCCCACAGGCAGATACACTGATACAGTGAGCAGCAAGCAGGAGGTTGAAGCTTGGGAGGCTCATTGAGAGTGGAGCTGCCTGTCTGGGAACAGAGGTAAGCCAGGACTGGACATACCTTTTCAAGTAGGTAGACACGTAGGTAGTAGGTGCACCGGAATGAGGAGCTTCATTTCCCTTTGACTCATCCCTCCACGGCTGCCGGGTGTAGGAGCCACTCCGCAACAGGTTAACAGCTGATTCCCTGATGCAGGACAGAGCATAGGGGTTGTTGAGAACTCCTGGAGTCTGTTTCTGTCTCCTTTCCAGTACCACAACACAAATCCTTCCCTTACACCTCATGGTGTTCACGGTGACACAACTCCCTGAAACAGCCCTTCTGGCCTTACCAGTTTCAGCTGGATTGCTTAAGAATCACTTTTGCATCAAGAGGGACAAGGTCCTTTTTAGTCAGAAAACTGAAATTTAGACTGTCCGTAAAAGTAATTTAACATATTAAATAATGTCATTTTATATTCTCTCTGCCATCTCACATCAAGCAGAAATACAGATACTGCAACTGCAGGAGAAGCTTTTATCTCCAAGGTGTCCAGGAAGCGACAGTAAAGCAATTCAGCCTGGTAAATCCTTTGCTATACTCAGAAGCAGAAAACAACAAACAGAATATTTGGCAATGTCTAAAACTGCTGGAGAGGTTACCAATAAATGACCAGTAGTCATCAGTAAATTACCAGTAGTCCTATTTATCACAGTTATCTGAAATCAGGGCTCCTTTTCCTAAGACACACTTGGGCTGTATCCTTTTCTGGTCTTGGACAGGACCTTGAGCTTGCAATGCAACACAAATCCATTCACTGAGCCTGCAATCAGTTTTCATTTTTCAACTGCTGATGCCCTTTCAGACACCTGTGGGACCTGTGAATTGAAACTCAGCTGCTCTGAAAGGAAAGAATATCGAGAGAAGTCTGTATTACACAGCAGGCCATCTGTTCATGCAGCCGATCCTCCTCATTCCTGCTTTACCAAGCAAAGGACACTTATCTGCAGGCAGCTGGATGGGCCACTCAATGGAGCCACTGCCAAAACTGCTCAGGCATATCAGCAGACACAAATTGTCTGCTAAACTCCACATCACAGTGACTGGCTGAGATTAAAAGCAAGAACCCTGCAGGGAGGTTCTAGTAAAAGACCAGCAAAGTCTCAAACTGTGCTCTGTTCTCTCCGTGTGGTCATGGGCTGTGATTTGCTCCCAGTCACAGTTCACAGTGACTGCTCTAGAGGTGCCTTTCCACCAAGATTGTGGAAGTGGCTGCAAATGGGGCTAAGGTCAAATTTTACTCCTAGTACAAACTGTGAAGACCCTGTTTGTAGAGATTAGCTCCTCAAATATACCTTGAGATACTTGGTAGTTATCCCATTTATACCATGGTTCTGTTCATGGCCAATTTCACACACTCATTGTAAGAACAACCCCTGCAATGGGAACAGCTCCATATACAGGAGAGTTCTCAAACTCAAGTGAGTCAAAATATGACAGATATGTGAACAAAGGGACTGAAGGTGACTGGAAGAAGGGACAGAAGTACAAGTGTAGGTGCCAGCTATGAAATGAGGCACTTGCATATAACAGCTAAAAACACCCATAAATCTGGTTTCCTGGATGGAGACTGCAGATGTACAAAGACAGGGTGGAGAAACCAGCCTCTGGCTCTACTCACCTCAGTGAAAAGCAATGTGCCAGAACTTGTTTAGATCAGAGCTAGCTCTCAACACTGTGATTTCCTGTGCACTTGGGACTGCTGAGAAAACACATGACGTGCGACTACAGAAGAAAGTCATCGTGCAGGAACTGTCAACAGGACAGAAGCTGAGCATTAAGTCCTTACCTGTTCTCTTTTTCTTCTATATCGCTTGTACTGCTTAGTCTTCTGGGAGCTATTGTGGCAAAATAGCTCTTGTTGTCTTTATCCTGGTGAAGCAAGAGAAGTACTTGAGCTGCACATCTGTTACACTTCCAGCATGTTCAGTGACAAGTAAATTCCAGTTCAGTTTCTTAAGCATTCTCCTGTCCAAGGATAACTGGTTTAAGGTGTTTTCTTGGGCAGCACAAACCACAGCACAGAAGTACCAGTTCTGAAAATTATTTCCTGAAGAGTACATTAGTGAATAAGAGCAGCTTCCAACCAGAACTGCTTATAAATCATAAAATCATAGAACAGTTTGTGTTGGAAGGAACCTTTAAAGCTCATCTAATCCAACCCTCCTGCAATGAGCAGAAACATCTTTAGATCAGGTTGCTCAAAGCTACATCCAACCCGGTCTTGTGTGTCTTCAGGGATGGGGCATCTACACATGGGCAGCAAAGTTACAGCTAGTGAATACGTGCAATGGGATTCACAAATACAGGAGGAATTTGTATAGATGTAAGGGAGGAGGATTTGCTCTGCAGGTATGTGCTGCTGTCTGGATTAGATATTTTTTGGTAAAGGATGTGCCACAGCAGCCCTTGTCCACTGGCTGCCCACTCCAAACTGAGCAGGAATTGGGTTAAAGGGGCACTGAACTCCAGCTCTGTACAAACAACTGATAGGATAGGAATAATTTTCAAGAGAAAAAGAAAGAATGAAGAGTGTTCATTTTGTTCTGGATACAAATCCCAGCAGTAACTCACGACAAAAAGGAAAGGGTCTTAAATCTGTGAGGTAAAATCTGCCCGACTAGGATGCACTAAAAGCTCTTTGTTGAAAGCCAAACCTTTTCTTTGTTGTCCAACAGTGCAGAGATGCGAGGGCTCGAGGAAGAGCGATAGATAGAAGCAGTTTTATCTCTCTGTGCCTCCCGAGTAGCAGCCACTTCACTCAGCATGTTGTGACTGCCCGTCTTCCGCAGCCCCAGCCGCCACGACGAAGGCGACTCGTCCTTCTGCTCCTCGGCCTTGCTGAGCCAACTGAACTGCAGAGGACAGAAAGGGACATGTGGAAGAGGTGAGAGCACTGCAAGGCACCACTTAAGTTCTGAAGTGTTTCAACAAGCCCCAGTTTTTGCTGGGCCCATTTTAAAGCGAATATGGAATGACTTTGATTTCCTGCTCAGCTTTAATTACAGGACATGGCTCAAGGTGAACTCACAGGGATGCAAACTGCCCTCACTCCCGAGGACAGACGATAGAAGAGATCTCATGCCATTGTGCAGCTCCCTTTGCCTACACAATGCCCTCCTCCAGCTTTGCAGAAAGAATATAGGGAACAATGAAGCTTTTATGAACACCCATTTAGGAAGGGGGAATTATTCAGTAAAGGCAGAAACACAAAAAAAATAATCGACTCTTTTGGGACTAGCTGCAGATAAAACCCTTTCACAAACCAAACTGGAGAGAGTCCAGGAGAAAGCCATTATGATCCTCAGGGAGTCGGTGCCTACAACACATAATGGGAGAGACTGAAGAAATCTGATTTGTGTAGCATTGAAAAGAGAAGGCAAGGAAAAGGTTTCACTGCTCTGCTGCCTGGAGGGGGTTCACATGGGATATGGAACCAGACTTCTCAACAGTCTGCAGTGAAAGAACAGCCGAGTTCCAACATGGGACATCCCAACTGATGTGCAGGGAGGCATACCTACTGGTAGGAGTGATGCTGCACTAGGAGCAAGAGAGTGGGGCCTCCCCATCCTCAGACTTTTTAATACTCAGCTGAGCTTAGGCAGTTCAAAACAACATGACAAAGTCTTGAATCTGGCCCTGCTTCCAGAGAGAGGTTGGTCAACAGGCTTGCAGAGGCCTGTTCCAGCTTAAATCTTTCTATGGTCACGTAACTGCATGTTCTATACATAGTACAGAACAGACCTTCATGCTTGTTGTTACATGAGGCACTGCTGATGAGCATATGCTATTCCTCAGATACGCAACTGCTCAGATGTACAACTCCAGTCATAGTTATCAAGTCTTACAAGAAGATGCCATTTGAGAATGGAGCCTGAGCGCTGTAAGAGACACTTCTACAAACACAGGGGCTCACTACCAGTTGTATAGGAAGTAAAGCAAGCAAAACATTAGGAATTATTGGAAAAGAACAGAATACAAGACAGAATACGATTCTGCCTCTGTGTTACTGCAGGGTACATCTCACCTTTGGTATCATGCACAGCTTGGCCCCACAGCTCAAAAGCAGAAGAGAGGAAGACATTCAGAGAAAGGCAACAAGAATGAGTCCAGCAAGAAAGCTTTTGTATGAGGAGTTATTCAGTATATCAGGAGACTCCAGACTAGGATATGACCAAGGTACACAAGCCCTCCAGTGGCACACAGAAGTGTGAATAAGGATCACTTACTCTTGTTCCTTCCCATAAAGGAACTAGGGGCAGCAAACAAAACCAGCATGGCAGGAACAGGCGCAGGAAGCTCTGTGTAATACGTAATTAAGCTGGACCCTTTGCCACTGGACGTTATATGATCCCAAACATCATGGGTATTCAAAAAGTGACTGCATGAATCCACAGAGGAAAAGTCCAACAGGGGGGATAAAAAAAAATACCCCAGGTTCAGCAAGTCTCTGAAATGTGAATTGCCAGGAGGTAGGAGAGAAGTCCTTGCTAGATTCTGTCTTCTCTCATATCTTTTGATGGGCACTGTCAAGGGCAGGATACCAGGGCAGACAAAGCTTTTGGCAAAAGCTGTATAAGCATTATTCAACATATCCCTTATTCTACGTAACATAAAACATCTGACATTATCCAGAATGAACGAAGCTTCTGGGGAGCTCTGCCCTCAAACTCATTGACTCAAGACTGCAAAGGTAAAACTATCACTGCAGTACTTCAGTGATGCATCTTAGCTGATGGTACTTTAATGCAGGTGCAAAGACTTAACCTGTGCTTCACTAATTCAAGCACTTCCAGTCTACTGAGCTCCACAGCTCTAATACTTTAATGCAGTTTTGACATATGCCTCAGAGAAAACTCAAATCTGCAGGAAAAGAAAAGCTGCCTTCTGAGATTGCTGAGCAGCATAGGAAGAGCACATGTGAATAACTCCTCAAATGGAGGGCAACACAAGCACTCCTATTTTCCAATGTAAAACCCAGCCTGACAGAGTTACAGAATCAAACTGATCAGAGAAGGGAAAGCAGCTGATCTCAAGTGACTGAAGTCAAATTAACAACTGCTTTGCACACAGACCCACTTCTATATCCTAACAGCCCTATTCTGGGTTAAACAGCTCGGATGAGTTAGAACAAAACTCTGCAGCTAGGAAAAGATGAACTGAGCTGCTCACACTTCCCAGTGCTCTTTTACCTTTCATACTTCCCAGGCTAAATTAGCTGGAGTTGAACAACATCCAGAGGAGCTCTATTTCATTTGATCTGGACAAGAAGCTAAGACTTAGTAGCATGTCAAAGATAAAAAATCATGACTAAACAAGAAACACTTTCCCTCTAACATGTACCTAGTGCTCCAGCCTTTGGCAAGGCACCCGCATTGTACAGCTCTTCTCGTATTCTGGTACAAAAAGAAACCAGAAGTGGAAGATACCAGTCCTCAGCAGAAGGCTCACAGAGTCTCCTGGTGCCATCTAGCTGAGTGATGTGAGAGCTGGAGAACTCAGATAAGATTTCAGTACCTCTACTTCACCTTTAAAATGCCTTCATAGCCTAGCTATCTAGTCAGATGCAAACTTTATCTTCTCTGCTTACTGGGCTGTAACATCATGCCACTGAAACAAGGGAGTTTAGCAAGTCAGAGGCACTTTAGGTCATGATGCCAAATTCACTGCTGATACATCGGCAGGAACCAGCTTTGGGGAAAGATCTCCTGCTGGCCAACGATTGGAATCAGGTATCTGAGAACTGACAGTGACACAAAGCACGTGTGGTAAGCTGGGTTTCTCTTTCGAACACTGCAATTTGCTTTGGAGGGTAAGAGATTCAAAAGGAACTTTATTGTGCAGACATCCTCCTTCATGCCAGTCCTATACTGTTAACACAGTTTTATCAACATTGCATACTATCATGCTTTCCTACATTCAAATCTTACAACACCTCTGAAAATCAGAGCATCCATTTCCCAGTAGAACCTACTGCTTGCCAGCACTGCTGGAGTCCCCATTGATTCCGAATTCACTTACTCTTCTGGCAGATGCAGTGAAGGAGTTGGGCTCAGGTGGTGGTATTTGCTCAGTGATGCTAGGCCTGGTTTCATGGCTGGAGTGGTTGGCAAAGGGCTCTTCCTTCCTTTCTACAATTTTAAACAAGAAGAGAAACCAAATGTTTCAGTATTGCGCTTCCAAAGCCCCTCTTTACAAGCACAGTGTGCGCTATACTCAAGTTCAGTGTTGCTGTGACCTCAGTACACCTCTGACCATAGACGATGTCAGTGCCAGGGTGAACCAGGGCTTTCTGGTGAACCAGGGCTTTCTGCAAGGAGGCTTCCACTTTGGAACAAATATGATGGATACATTTGCCAGGCAAAGATTTGAACCTCATCCCCACAGACAAGTAGAACCTTTGCAGAAAGCACCCACAGGAGGACAAACAGACTGTTGTTGATTCACGTTTTGTTTCCTCTCAGGGACTGTTCTCCCCTTGTAACACTTGGGAAGAGCACAGCGTGCCTTTCCTAGTGCAGCGCTTGAGTGCACGTCACAGCAGGCAGAGGGGTGCGTTTCATCACTGGGTTCTGCTGCAGCTCTTTATGCTGGGGGCAGAATTTCTGGTCTTCTACAGTAAAATCCATTTTCCTACATGAAGCCAGGACTGATGCCCAGCACAAAAACCTTTAACAGGGCTCAAAGCAAGCTAAACCAACCCTACCAAAGCTCCTAGCTGGCTCCCTGCTTGGTAGACAAGTACAGTCATCCAGGATTACATTTAACTTTTATATCTATGCACCATGCTTGACATAAGAACATCCACCAGGCATTACTGGGGCAGAGTAAGTGGAAACTGTGTCTCAGGCAATAGGTTCAGTCACCAGGAGCTCACGGGGCTCTAAGACAGACTATTTACTGAACACAGCCACATGCAACATGCCTGAGAAATGATGTACCCACAGCAAGAGAACACTGCCTCTCACAGCTCTGAGTGCCTCACGCAGTCATGGGTTTTGAAGAAATAAAGTCATTTGAAGTGTAAGCCCCCAAACAGCACTTGGAAATAAGGTGTGTGCAGTGAGTAAAGATCTGCCATTACACACAAAAGCAGTTTGGTATGGAGCATCTGTGAGAATGGCACTTGCAGTGCGGAGATCAATCTCTGTGAAACAAATGCTCTCACTCCTAGAAAACAGCATTCACAGGACATGGGAAACAGAAAAGAGCAAGCCAAAGATAAAAACAACAGGCAGTTAGCAGGACTGACAGATCCAGAAGGAGAGAGACGAAGATGTATCTCCCCTAGAAAGGGCTGCATGAGAGTGAAGTCTCAGCCACCTTTCCATCTCTTGGTATTATCTGGGACCAAAGTCACCTAAACAGTATTTCATTCCTCAAGCATAATGCTCAGATGCACTGCACTTTTCAAACAGCCCTTTTAGGACATGGCAGTAGACTACCCCATTTCTCCTTGCAGGCCTGACTTGGCATACAGCAGTCCATGGAACAGACAAAACATTCTACACTTGCCATGTGTTGAGTTCTTAAGGCTGAAGCCTGTAAAAGCCTGGAGAAGCCTTGACACTGCAGGGAGGGAAGAACAGAAGTGAGCTGAGGGCCAGCAGGATTTACAGGCTGGGCTGGGTGGTGGCTCCAGCCTGCTCTGGAAGTTTATAGTACAGAGGTCAGCTTTTAAGGTCCAGCCTAATTACAAGGGCATGAGCTGAAGTGGTAATGACAGGCTGGAGAGAACTCTAACTGTGAGCAAGGTGGCCGAAAGGAGCCAGGTGCAGGAGGACAGGGAAAAGCACCTTGTGCTGACTGTATGACCAGAGGCATCGCTGTCTCCAGGGCAGGATCACACATTGCCTTTACTGAAGTTCAGCAATAAACACCACAGATTCATAGAACCACAGAATGAACGAGGTTAGCAAAGACCTTTAAGTTCAGCAGGTCCAACCTTCACCCCAGGACTGCCAAGTCCATCACAAACCCAAGTCAAAATTCCAATCAGGGAAACTGGTGTGGATTAGTTCAATGTCCTCAAAACAAATTTGGTGAGACTGAACATTTAGTTCACTAATTTGCCATAAAATCATATTTTTGAAGGGTTTTTTTTTGGTTTTCTTTTAGAAACCAAACCCAAACCCCAAAGCAACACTGAAAGCTTCCCAGGCCTGCCTGAATTCACAATAATTAGACTGGTATGGCTACCAGCATAGACAACGACCACAGAATTTTAGACTGATCTTCCGCTTATTGATATACAATGCAATGGCAAACTGTTAACTGTCCTCACGATGAACAGAGTGACATTAATTCATTAATGCACTCAGCCTCCTTGGTCTGAAGAACTCATAACAGCATTTTGGCTTCCCCCCCCTCCCCGCCTTCCTCTGCATTTTGGATGGTGTAGAACAGCAG
This sequence comes from Forpus xanthops, assembly GCA_032466535.1. Lineage (NCBI taxonomy): Eukaryota > Metazoa > Chordata > Aves > Psittaciformes > Psittacidae > Forpus > Forpus xanthops. The sequence goes on along the minus strand of JASSUY010008370.1, from coordinate 49,112 downwards.
TCATCTTCTCTTTATCCAGCACTGCTCAGAATTACAAAGCCAAGTGAATATTAAATCACAGAAGACGATGAAGGGAATAATTTCCATGCTTAACAAAAGATGCATCCTGCATCCATTCAAGCACTTACAAGGTCTAGCAGATAATAAAGCATAATTGCTCCTAATGAAACTAGTAATAATGTGACACTTATCATTTCCTATGAAAAGGTATTTGCATCCCTACTTCTCTTTGGAGTCTATAACATCTGGCCTGATGTTGCTATCTCATGATTCATGTTCTCAGAGGATTACCAACACTGTGCTGCACTCAGTGGGACAAGTCCATATACATCTCGTTAGAGATGTAAGAAGCTTCACAAAGCTGAGTTCCAGTTCTGATTGGAATTTCTCAAAGGAGCCAACAATCTCTCCAGGAAGAGGGAGCATCAAAGACTGATGCTTAATTGTTTCTCGAATGCTTCCTGTCTTCAACTTGGTTTAGCTTTACTAGTTTGCAATAGGTAAGTAGAACATGCTTTGCTCAGTGAATTAACTCAGTAAAAAGACCTGCTTTGGCTTTAGACAAAATTTATGCTTAGTGCTGTAGCTCTTCCCTTGCTGAGGGACCTTAAACTGCCCCGAACCAGTTGAACACCGCATAGCTCCACTTCTTCCAGCTCTGGTCAAGTTCCTATTGCGTTTACAAGCATTGGCACATTGCTATATAGGGCTGCTCTCTTGTAAAACCCTGAGTTATGGAGCAAATAAAGGTGATTTCTACTGCACATGTGTTTCTGCCACTGACTTCTCCACTACATTTGCTTGATTCAAAAGCCAAAAGGATACTTCACTGGTTTACTGTCATACCCAAAGAGCTTTTGTGACGACAAGCTCTGCAAAGATCAACCAGGACTCTCAGCACCTCTCATACTGGGATAAACATGGCAACTGGTACCATTAGAATGGGGGTGACAATTTTACTGGCACAAGAAGTGGGACAAAACTTTACACTTCTCTGCAAGAACTCAATGATCTTAAAGGTCTTGTCCAACCTAAAGAGTTCTATGATTCTATAACTTATTTATTAGTATATTGGGATAGAGGGCAAGTAAGCTTATGTTGAGAGTAGTTTAACCATTAGATACATCAAATCAAGATCCATCTCTCTTTGTAGGAATATTAAGTATGAGTCAGTCTTACTGTATAAATAAGTCTCTTCACTCACACTTCCTGTGCTGCACACACAGACTATTGCAACTAATTAAGGAAACCACAGAAGTTACAGATAAAGAATGGGAGTGGGATGCCAGCACTATGCTGTAACGTGAAGGCTAATGTGACTCCATGTGCTTAATCCTTCTTTTCTACTATGTCTTGCAATTATTATACATCAGCATCAGAAAAAAGCTCCTCATCCCTATAATTACAGAGCAGCTTCAGCCCTTCATTTCGTTTCTCTGATCCAAATACAACAGGCTGTTACCTTCCTACACATTCAACTGCTTTCCTACCAACTTGCAGTAACTGATGTATTCATCCTGAACCCAGCCAACAAGAAAGAGCCTGGTGTAGAAGAACAACCTATAGACACAGTGTTATCCTAACTTCCAGTGAGCTGGAAGCAGAAATTAATATTCTGCCCTCAGCTACAATGTTCTTATTCTGTACATACTCACATATGTATAGAATATACATAATCAGTATATCTTCAAAGAACTAAGCAAACTGATTCCCTAATCTTGCTAGGTTAATTTTTAAATCCAAGGCTTTATACCTGATTCCTTTTCAGCATCTGATTCTGAAACTTCATCTTCTTCAGCTTCTTCCTCCTCTTCAGAACTAGAACTGCTAGAGTCCTTGTTCTCTTCTTCCGTCTCCATGGACTTCAGCGTGTCTTCCTCATAGAGAATCTTCTCCTTGCTGCAAGACAGAGACATTTCAAGGACTACCAGGCAAACGAGTTACTTTGGAGTTTTACTTCTCAGGAATACACATGATTTGCCACATACAGAACAAGCAAAAGGACAGAATCCATCTACAGGCCTGACATCCCAGCACTTCAGCACTGCCCATTTTCCATGGCTTCCAACGCCACTCTCACATTTCCTAAATTCGCTAACATTTCTCAACCCAAAGAAATGAGGCTTCTCTTTTTGTAGTACAACTCAAACACTGGCTGGGCTCTGGGCAATTACAAAGGTGCAGTTCTCAGCCCAGAATTCAAAGTGATGCTCAGCAAGAGCAGAAGCTGGGGTTCAAGCACCAGCCCCACTCCTTGTTCTACCACTCAGCAGGGATGTTAAGAAACAGTTTAAATGGTATTGAGAGAGTTCAAATTTAAAAGAAACCATGAAATGAACATGAACAGCAGTGACTGCTAAGATATGAACCTGGACTGCCAGTACTCCCTGTGTGGATTCTTTACAACAAAGAGGAAAGACATACTTGGGGAAGAGTCTGCTTTGAGGCTTGCCATTCATGTCAGCTTCAATCAGTTTATTCCTCGTCTCTTTCTCACTTCGCAACTGTCAGAAAGTCCAAGGAATTTGGAGAAAGAAGGAAAAGACACATTTTAACAAACCCCCTCAGTACCATCCACTTATTACCACCGCATAAGGTCATGCCACCCTCATGGATTTGTTTAACAAGCCAATGCAACAGATGCACACCTACAGGAGCACTGGATATCCTGGACTACAGCTCCACACCAGCATGTCCCTGGGCTCAAGCTGCAGTTTAATAACACCTTCAGTGAAGCCAGCAGCAGGGACCTGAAGCCAAATCCCATTTCCATAGTTCCGCCCTGCATCTGCCCATGCAGACACAGCACATGGAGTCTGTCCACACTGTATGCCCAGGAAATGAGGCTAGATTCAGTTTAAAATCTGCTCCCTTTGTAGCTATTCTTGATTTGCTCCCAGAGGAAACCATTCTCTGCACAGGTGGCCAAGGGATCTCTCATGAGGATGGAGCACTTGTATGTCTCTCAAATGCCGGCATTAAGTCATGGCACAAGAATACCTGCGATCATCACAGCCACTGAAATACACTGCCCAGAGAGCAGCAACATTCATTTTTGTCACCACTGATGGACAAAACAGTAACCAAACACTGGTATCAGTACCTTCCAGACACAGCACAGGTAGAAAAAAGGATGGCAATCAGTGTCTAACTTCTAAGGCTGCCTCTGTGTCATGTCTAGCCTAGTTTTCTTCCTCCTTTGACAGGAACTGACAACAGGCACAAGCAGCAAAAGCTCTGCAAATTCTGAGTGTGGGAGAAGCCACATGGAATGCAGCAAGGAGACAAGATTTAGGGTAGAGCATGGTGCAAAACAGAACGAACTGCTGGAGCACAGTGAAGGGGGGTGCAGGAAAGTGCCTGCTCCATTCACAGGTCATTCAGAGATTGGGATTAAAAAAACAGACCCAAATAAATTGCTTCCAGCAAACAAGATCTCCCCTTCCCTACAATAACAGCACCAAATCTTTGAGCAAGGCTGGGATGCTGTTCTGCTACGAGCTTTAGATTAAAACAAAATCTGATCTGAGAAGCATCCTGGAAGTGAAGTAATGTACTTGGAGGAATCACAGAACCCAGCCTGGTTTGGGTTGGAAGGGACCTTAGAGCTCATCCAGTTCCACCTCCTGCAATGGGAAGGGACACCTTCCACTGGGCCAGGCTGAACTGCCTGCTGCAGCCTTCTCAAATGTACATTTTCTGTTTGAAGTGATAAAAATGGCACATGCCAAATACACCAGATAAAACGGCATAGTATTAAAATCCTCATATCCACTAAAACCAAAGTGTGATTAAATGTGGATTCTTCTATTTAATAAATGGAGAAGGCTTTTTATAGCGCTGCTATACAGAGCAAGGCGGTTGCCAGCCCCTGGGATGCAGGACTGACAATTCTTGTCTTTGTTTTGCTGCTTCCTTTCCTTTTCTACCAAGGAGCACAGTGATCTGTTCAAGGCCGGGCTGGACATAGCCTTGGGTGGCATGGTTTAGTGTGAGGTGTCCCTGTCCATTGCAGGGGGGTTGGAACTAGATGATCTTAAGGTCCTTTCCAACCCTAACTATTCTATGATTCTATGATCTGCAGCACCCTGGTGCAGTGAGATCGGAGGAAACCCAAACCACAATGCTGAGAGTATTTATCAACACCTCATTTAGGGAGAAGCTGATTAATTTGTAAGAAGTTGCAGCGAACGTTCAGGATGCTATTTAGGGATGGCAGCAGCTGTGTTGTGAGCAGAGCTCCAGCTCCGCCACCCACATTGTCAGCTCCTCAAAATACTTCACTGGGTTTTATCAGCAGTGTTCTCATTATGTCTGGTTCTGGATCCAACCGTTTCAGTGATAACTCAGTGACTGATTCTGGTTTTAATAAGAAGGTTGGTTTGTTTTTTGGGAACACCCAAATGGGATAATTGCAGAGACAAATGAAACAAGAAAAAGCACAATCCAAACCCAGCTTTCTGGCTTTTCTTTGATGGAGATACATTTCTGCTTTCCTTTTTTATGTCAACTCTCTGCTTATAACCCCTTCCCATCTTTCCTCTGCATTATGAAATGGCAATCTGAAATGGTTTTGAAATCACCATTTCTTTTAGTCCAGAACTCCCTGGAGTTTGTAATTTCTTCTCACTCACTCAGAAGTCTCCCTGTTGTAAGCAAGGCAGACATGGCAACTGAACTCTCTCAATAGTGACAGCAGATTTCCTTAGATGCAAACACAAAGTTGACTTGGGCAATAACTCAGTAAGAGCAGTTTGATGCTTGAGAGCTTACGAGCTAACAAAAGGAACTGCAGTATTGTAATTCCAAAGATGAACTAGAAATGCCTTACCAGTTTGCATAATTCTGTATGCCAGCACCCTACTGACCTTGGTGCAGTCACCCAGTTTTCCAGATTTCTGGCTCTTAAAAATATTGGTGTAATTAAAGATTCCAAATGACTAACGTTAAAAAAACAGCTGAGCCTCAGCTTCCTGCGTCTGTTGATGCCACATGTCTTAGAGAATACCTGTGCATGAAAAGGTAATTGGAGAGGTGGAAAATGATCTGCCAGAAACTCACCACAGTCTGTTTCTTCTGCAGCATTTCTAAATGCTCCACCAGTCCCTCATCAGCCACGTCGAATGGCGTCTGGCCCTGAGGCAAGGGGAGAAGACAAGAGGATATCCGATACAGCGTGGTGTTAGTATTCACCAGTGAAGAACAAAAGTGAACATGCTCCACACCCTCCCTCCCAAGCACTGAGTAACATACTCCGCTTCACTCCAGAGCAGAGAAAGTCACACAACAGTGATGGTAACTTCATGACTCAATCCATGATCAGAGCAGCCTTAATCATGGAAGTGCAGTTCCCTGATTGCTACTGCTCAAACCTAACAGCCAGGACTAACAGATCTAAGTTTCTAGGTTTCTATAAAAGGACACTCATGTAGTGATAAGGAATGTGCACAACCTGCTCTACTGTATCATCATGTATTTGAACCTCCTGAAGGGCTGCCAGTCATCAGTGAGCCATTGTCATGGCATTAGATCAGTGGTGGGCAATAAAGTCAATATTAATCTTGCTATCAAACAGATTGCACAGGTTGTGCCATCATCTGTACATACTAACCAGCTTGTTCCTGATGTCCATATCGCACAGGGCCTCAGCCAGAATGGAGCAAGCTTCTTTCACTCCCCAGTGCGCAGCAGCATGAAGCGGCGTCCAGCCATCATTGTCCTGGACATTCAAATTAAACCCAGCCTGGATCAAGAGCCTGAGGAAAGAAGCAGTATTGATTTCTGCCCACCCGAGAATGGTTTCTTGACACAGTTGAGTTCACACCATGAGCCACAGGATAGTAGTTCACAGTAAGGCTGTAGTTTCTTGTTTATTCACCTCAGACACATCCCACTTGATGTGCTTGCAACTGCAACAGGAAAGGGCAGTAAATGGGAAGTGACTTCACTGTAAAACCTGCTGGAATGTGTCTAACCGATAAGGTTCCTTGCCAGCACAATTTAATTGGGAGAACACCTTAATTTCTAATCTGATGTCAGTGACCCAGACTGAACTCCTGCTTTGATGGACAAGACACCAGACTTGCTTGGCCCCAAGCAAACACCCCTGCTGACTGCCATCTCCACAACAAGGAGCCAAGCCCAGTACCTGGGAGGAAAAGGACATCTGGTAACTGGAGCTCAGTCTTGGCTCTACCAGAGAGCCAGGCCACACTGCCGGAATGGTCCCTGAGGAGATGGTGCTTGCTAACATTCAGTGACATTAGTGTGACATAAAGATGTGAAAAGTGTAGGTTAAATAACCCATATTTGGGTTAAATAACCTAAAAGGCATTTTTGCAGACTAGTCCTTGCACACCGTGGCCTTACATAGAGTGCTTTGTAGCATGTGGAGCTTGAATATTTCAAACCAAAGCAAACAGAAGAGAGTCAACTGTAGTCTGAATCTTCACAGACACAAGCCAGTGATCAGACGGAAGTACTGAGCAGCTCATAAATCAAAACTATTATCCAAGTTGGTTAAATACTAAAGAACATCCATGAGGAATTCTCCAAGGCCAGTAAAACTGCTACTGAAAATTTCCATTGTGGGTAATTCCATAACCAGAGGCACCTTCCTGCAGCTCAAGGGAAATCCAGCACAGCCCCAGAATGGCAGCAATTCCCAGGTCGGAAGCTCCTGCAGCCTTACACCAATGGGTCACTGTGCTACATAAAACCCAGTCGAGCTCTAGCAGCAGTGTTTCTCTGTGAAAGAAATTTTCAATTAGATGCTGACTGTATGTTGATTTTCCAGCTGGCAAAAGGGAGGAACAGAGCTGCTGAGAGCCTCAAGGCCACAAATTCCACATCTCAGTTGAGAGTTCGTGGGCTCCTGGCTCTCAGCACCTTTGGTTTAAGTCACTGAAGCTGTCCATGTGAACTTACAGATAAACACACCAGAGTGAAACAATGACAGCTTTCTGTGAGATCTGTTTATTATAACAATTAATGGCAAGGAGCAGCTGTCCAGAACTAAGTCACCTTGCAGACAGTGAATGCTCATTGAGGAGTACTGGATATACAACCCTCCACTGAAAGTCCTCAGACCAACACCTCAAATTCAGGAGACAGTACGTTTCTAGTCCACATAAGCTGTGTTAGATCACTGCTCTTGGCCACAGCACAGGCACAGACAGCTTGTAACTCAATTATGAGCTTTAAAGAATGAATACAAATAGGAAACATAGTGAACAACAAAATTACTATACCTTGGTAAGAAATGGCTCTTACACATCAAGTCATGCCACTTAAAACTATGAAATCAAGGCTCAAGACAGAGGAATGCTTCCAGAAAGGACTTTAGTGTGGAAAATAGAGTAATCTTGCTGATGTTTATGGGCAGCTCCACCCACACATAAAGAGTAGAGAGGAAAGTTTTACTGTTGGGAACCTTAACTTGACCTTACCTGTGAAAACATTAATGCCTTATGGCCAATAAAAACTACATTGGGCAAGTTTCTGCTGCTAAGCAGCTTGTTTGTGCCAGAGCAGTAGAAGCAGAAGTGTTACACGTGGGAATCCTTTTGTCACTGCTGACGGTCACAGGAGCAGTAGAATTAAGGAGCAGAGGACAGTGAGCTAGGGGTGGATGCGGCACTCTTCCACCGGACTGGTCATGTAAGCTGTTGGGGTGTATTGTCATTCAGCATGTATTGTCCCTTTGTAGGCTGAAATCTCACTATGGAACAAATCTCTCCCACCTATAACGCAAAAGGTGTTCCTTACAAAAACCAGCCCTAATTCACTGCACCAGCCCAGGCAGGAGCTCCTACCTCATGACTTCAGAGTAGCCCTTTGCCGCAGCGACGTGAAGAGCCGTGGCACCCGTGCGAGGCTGCTTTGGATCCTCAATCCTCCCACTGTTCAGCCACTGTCGGGCATCCTGCAGCATCTGCTGCTCCTCTTCTTTTCTTGCCAGGTCAAGGTCTACACCTAAGAGGGTGAAGCACAGAGTAAGAGCTTGTGAAGTGAATGCTCTCATGGACTTGTTAAACTTACCGTTTCATTTGCTGGGCAATATTACTAAATTATTTGTATTCTTCCACAAAAAAAAAACTAGCAAAAGCATTTTCCAGGAGTTGCAGAACTCCAGCAGCAGTGCCTCAAAGCTGTCTGACTTAAACATCTGAAAGTTGAGCCACTGGCTGCAAACCAGCCCAACTGACAGCTGTGAGCTATGGGTGGAAGGGCTGCATTCTAAATACAGTGTCCTAAACCAAAACAACAGTCACAAACAACAGCTTAACACACTGAATTAACTATAGTGAGAGCATAATGAGTATAGTCTACAGTGAAGATCTGGAGAGATGATCCTAAGGCATCTCCTGCAAGAGCAGCATGGCCCCAACTGTATGGTCACTCAAAACTCAGTGCAATCTGCAGGCCATGTAAGGATGATCTAGCAATCAGAAACTCCATACAAGGCTGATCAGCTTAGAGCTCACTGTCTCGGGAAAAAAACACAAAGGAGAAGATGAGAAATCTCAACAATCAAGGGTACTGAAGAGCAACCGTCCCCAGGGATTTGCTCTTTCAGTCTAACAATGATGTGATTCCAAATCAAATTATGGCACATTGGGTTTAATAGAGAACAAAAGAAAACTCCAACTCAGAGCCTGAGCTGTGAAACCCACTGCCACAGGATGTTGCAAAGATTAGAAATACAATTGGCTTCAGAACAAGGATTAGACATATTTGTAGTTATTAAACATATTGCTATACATGCCAGAGCGCCCAGGAAGGACTGCACAGGTTCATGGAACAGAAAGCCATGGGGGATTCATGAGCACACACAGGCCCATCTGGTTCAGGAATTCCTTGAGGCACACTGGCTGGAGGCTGGGAAGGGGAATCATACATTCTTGCCCTGCTGTTGCAGTCTGCAGCAGGCATCTGCTTACAGCTATTGCTGGAGACAGGCTGCAGAGCTGGATGATGCTTATTTAAAGTTCAGACCACATTTACTCCAGCAGTTATGATCCCTTCAAACTGTGTCAATGGGAAGCTTCTCGGTGGAGACAGATGGCTCTTTCAGGGCATCTTAGCAAGATATCACTAACGTGGTGAAGCAATGAAGAAGCCCAGCAGAATCCCATGAAGCATCAGACCAAATGTCTGCAGCTGAGGCAGAATTACTGCCTTAATGTCCTGTGCGGTTCCAACCATGCTATTATCAAGATCGGGGTCGAGATCATCTAAGGAACCTGAAGGTGCACAAGTACATGGGATCTGAAGAGATGCATCCACGGGACTGAGGGAACTGAGGAGTCGAGGCAGTCTGGTGAAGTTCCTACTGACTGGAAAATGGGAAACATAGCCCCCATTTTTAAACATGGAAACAAGGAAGAGCCAGGGAATAGCCTGAGGTTATGGCATTGGTGGATAAGGGAAGAGTGACTCATGCCATCTACCTTGGCTCCTGCAAAGCATTTGACACTGTCCCACACGACATCCTCATCTCTAAACTGGAGAGGCATGGATTTGATGGATGGACCACTTGGTGGATAAGCAATTGGCTGGATGGTTGCACTCAGACAGTTGTGATCAATGGCTTGTCCAAGTGGAGATCAGTGATGAGGTAGTGCTCTTCAGAGATCAGTACTGGAACCAGCAGAAAAGCTGGAGAGGGGCTTTTGAAAAGGGCCTGTAGGGACAGGACAAGGGGAATGGCTTTAAACTGACAGAGGGGAGACTGAGATGAGCTCTTAGGCAGTTCTTCCCTATGAGGGTGCTGAGGTGCTGGCACAGGGTGCCCAGAGAACCTGTGGCTGTGGCTGCCCGATCCCTGGCAGTGCTCAAGGCCAGGGTGGATACAGGAGCTTGGAGCAAGCTGGTCAAGTGGAAGGTGTCTCTGCCTGTGGCAGAGATGATTTTGCAGGGATGGCATGGAGAGCAGCCCCTCATACCTGATGAGAAAGGGGAAACGGCAGAGCAGGTGAGATGCAGAAGAAGTCTAGGGAAGGATGAGGATAAAGCGGATCACTCCAGGCCAGGCATCCTCATTTCCTGGTCGCTACTCTTGCAGGACCGTAAATCTCACCTCTGTATTATTAAGTCTTAGTGAAACAAGACCTTTCATTGATACCAGAGGTCAGAACTAAATATCACTTTAAAAGCAAAGAGATCTAATGAATTAGATTTCAGTACCGTCGTGTCTTGCTTTGAAGAATCCTAAGGACAGAGGCTGCACACCACAAACCTTCTGCATCTGTTCCACTGTTCTGATACCAAAGAAAATCTGTCTGCTGCCTTCTGGGCCAGATTGCAGATCTCTTCACCTACAGACAGTAAGCCAACAGAATCTTCTTATAGAGAGTCTTAGAGGTCTCACTCTACTGATTTACCTTGTTTCTTTACTTGTTCCAGAAGCAGGTCCTTCATGGCTGCTTCCTCTGCGATGTCTGATGGGACCTCACCTTCACTGTTCACAGCTGCCACATTAGCTCCATGACTAATTAAGAACCTGTGGGATCGAGACCCATACCAACATGTTAGACCTTGTGTGCAGGCTTCAGGGGAACCAGTACAGTAAATCAAGCTGCAGAGCAAGATACTTGGCTTTCTCATTCAAGTTCCACTACCAAATGAGTATCTTACTCTTATCAAATTTTTAGGCTAAAAAAGTTCATTGTTAAGTGCAAGGCTCATAGTTGTTGTTTCTCTATAGCTCTTCAAATACGCTAGTCTTGCTCTAATCTGCCCAATATAGTTACCAGTATTCAAATTTGGGTAACTTTGATAGCTTCAGTGGACCAAATATATAAGCATGGCGTGACTGGTAAAGAATAACATCATCTTCCACTTGAAGATTTGGGAAGAAGAAGAAGCAAAGGATCATCTAAAGAGCTGAGAATTGCTCTTGGAGGAGTACAACATCCAGAAATAAATGAGCCACAGAAGATGGCTCACTGGTTTTGGTGAGAATATACTGTAGAGGACTATCTTGAGAAACACTATTGTTTTCCCTTATTCTTCTAACCTACAATGCAGCCTTTATCTGAGAAAAGCTACTTCATTTGTGAAACTACCATTTATATTTGCCTGTTCTTTGGTTCCAGTTATTCTAGGACTCCAGGTTGCACATTCGAGCAACTTTTCAGACTCTCAGAGTAACTTGTTGGTGCACAACAAGTAGTCTGGTATCAGAATCTTCTTTGGGACAAACCAACTGTTAGTCCTTTGTGATCATAATGAACGCTCGGATCAGATGCGGAATGTTACTTCAAACTCTGGAATCAGAAACTGTGCCAGGAAGAGTCAAATCTTTGTTGGGAGTCACTTATAGCAGGTTACTGCACTGCTTTAAACATCTACTGGAAAAACTCTGTTCTATTTACTGTCTCTTCTTTCGTATCTGTTATAGGTTTGTGCTCTCTAGATTATCTCATCTCTCTATGACAAGCCACAGAATTTTACCTGGTTATGAGCTGAGCCCAGTATCTTGTGTTGCAAGCAGAACAAATAAAAGAAGATAACGCTTTAGTTGTAAGTGGGTTAAGTAACAAACAGTTACTTTTATATACTTCTGCACCTCTCATCAGACAGGATGCAAGAAACAGACACATGTGATGTGAATTTGAAGAAAGAACCGATGCTATTGGAATATTGGCGAGTGTGGAGCCCAGAACATTGCATTGCTCTTTCCAGAGTCTCCATACACCTGCAGCACTGCTCACACAAGCCTGCCCACGGTAAGAAAACACAGTTGCTTTCTAAAGCCTCAAACCAAGGGTAAGCACTGGTGCATCCCCCTTTAATACACTATATATCTCCTTTTTGGGGTTCAGCACTACTTCCCAAGGCATTCTACAAGTCTCACAGCATCAACTGCCGGTGTTCCTGCTCTGAAGAGGAAGAGCTGGAAAGTGTTATAAATACCCAGAAGAGCCTGAAACTCACTCACTCTGCTATGTTCAGATAGCCACACGATGCCACGGCATGAAGAGGGGTCCAGCCCTCGTTGTCTTGCTGGTTGACATCAGCTCCATTTTCTACAAGGAACTTCACCATGTCCAGGTTCTCATCTATACAGGCCTGAGAGAGAAGGGGAAGGGGGACATCCAGGGAGGGAAGGGTTGAAGAGAAAAGGAAGAGAGTTAAAGAAGTGTTGGTGTTAAATCAACTGTAAAACCTCCACGTGCAGCTCCCCGGCAGCAGGGAATTTCCTGGGCTGTATTTCCCACTAACGCACCTTTGAAGGTATCACGGTTTTGGTATCATGAACTGGTGACCTGAAACTAATTCATTTCAGAACTTTCAGAAATTAATTGTAACTCGGAGAGTCCCCAGGAGGACAACCCCGAAATCTGCTCCAGCTTCACTGCTCACCCACTGCTCCGTTTCCTTCCTCTCTCCCACACTGTCAGCTCAATGGAGTGGGGACACACTGTAAAATGATACATCTGCATTAGTTTTAGGTATGGCATCAAATTCCTCTAAGCAAAGCAAGCCATGTATTTATTTAGATAACACTGTTCCCTCCAAATGTCAATGAAATGACATCGTAACATTGAACAACGTAAGATGCATCAGTGGTAGGGATGAGAAGGGAAAGCAGGAGCTCAAGGAGCCTCAGAAAAGCAGAACATCTGTATACTGCATGCTGCCCTTGCCGGAAGTAACCATAGCAGGAGCAGAATTTTAGAGGGGTTAAAACCATCCTTATTCAGCAGGATCCATTAATTTTCCTTAATATAACAAAGCCCAACTTTCCCTGTTAGCTCCACAGACCCTGTGAGCTATTGAGAATGACAATCCTTTATTAGCTGCTGCATTAATTCCAGGGCCTGCATCCACAGAGCCCGGCCAACTTGGAAGTTGCCAGAAGAAAACCTAGCTAGATTTTCAAGTCTCAGCAGTTCTGTTGGGTGGAATTCCTCCTTCCCCAAATTCCTGGCTACAGCATTTACAGTTGAGTGGAGGCTGATATTTAAAAGATGAGCTGGCAATTTAATACATACATCCCAATGCATGTGCCTCAGCTGAGAAGCACCGAGCAGGACCAGGAGGCCTTTACTGCATGTCTATCTACAGGCAGAAACCCAGTTCCTCATTACCAGAGAGGGAATCGGCTTGGGTGAAACCCCTCCAAAATCTCAGCACTGGATCCTTTTGCACAGTTTGATGTGGGCACATCTCTGAGTCTGAGCATGCTTCTAAAACAAGCAGCCCCAGCCATCTATTCCTATCCAAGCAAGTAATGGAAATGAGGAACTTGCCTCTAAGCAGCACAGGAGACAAGCCTCTATTACCCAACGCGTTCATCCATGCTGCATTTCAAAGGAAAGGCCTGCCCTGTACCACATCGACATCCAACCCTTGTTATTTCCATTGCAAAACTTAAGCACAAGAGGGAACGTCCATAGCAGTATGAAAGGAGGCCCCAGGAGGAGACTTAGGCACCCAAGTCCCAACTGAGCCTGTGCTGAAGTGTTAATGCGTTCCCTGGCCCTGTTCTAGACTGGCGTACCTTCCTCTCTGCCAGAAAAGCACAAGTGTAATGCTGGAAACAGTTTACTACAGAGACTGATCCTATGCAGAATGGATGGACCTGTTGGCTCCATCCATCCTGCCTGGTCTGTCACAATTCTCCCACCCTATTTCGGCCAGTAGAACTATAAAAAAACAACAGTCAGAAAAACCCCAACCTCCCCAAAACAAAACTCTTGGGGACTGCAAATGAATTAGCGTGTGCCCAATATGCATGTGATTAATTTTAAGACATATTCCAGAAAAGATCCACTCCTGAGTATCCCTAACAAATAGAGGCTCTCATCCATACCAGCACATTCAAACACAGCAGGTGATGTATGCAATGCACACAGAGGTGGACGTGATGCGCAGAGGAACGTCATAATCCCTCTTCTGTTCAAGAGGCAATTCTTCAGGAACTGGAGTCTGAGCCTGCAGAAGTCGGAGCTAATCTGTATTTACTGCTACCCACATTGCTTGGGATGCACTTCAAGTTTCCCCCCAACACAGCTCAAGTAAATGACACTTACAATCTCATTGATGAGCTATTTCCTTTTCCTCCAAGAGCAGTTCATGGTTTCTGTTGAGCACAACCACTTCTGCCTAATGAACTAGAGCCTGAAAGAAGCATTTTGTCAGCATGGCTCTGCCCAAGCACTGAGGCAGAGGGTTTACGCCTGTGCATACTCACTGCTCTCCTCTATTTGCTTAAGTATTATCTGCAGCTTGAATGTAAATCTAAATTTAGCCTGAAGAATGCCCCTATATTGTGGGATGGATTTGATAAAGAATCATGTTTACATTGTTTACCATTTCAATCACCCAAATACACCACTACATCTGCACCAAGGGGGAACTGTCAAGAGAAAAAAGCCGTTCTTGCTCAAGCCACTGGATATGCTGGACTCTAAAACTAAACATCTGCTTAGATGCATAAAGAGCCCCCTCGCCCCCCTTTTGAATTTATTGGCCTTGTTGCTCTGCTGGTCCATGTCTCCTGTGGTTCCCATGGAATGCATGCTGGAAACAGAAGGGATAATGGGATCAACCCCACCTGTTCCTACACAGAAATCTGCAGTAATCTGACTCGCCTGGCTCCTGAGGAGATAGAAATGACCAAGCTCCACGCGTGCTGGCACTCATCCCTTCCCTAAGGGAACTGTAACACGCTTCAGGCTGCTTGCATTCGCCATGACAAAAAGGTCAAGTGCAAAGGTGTAGTAAGTCCTTCCGGGAGTAGCCACATACCACTATCACCCCACCCTTCTGCACCTACATACCAAGGCAAACTGCTGCTCAAGTCCTGTGATCAGGCAGCGTGACACTGCTTGGCAAATATTGATTTTACAATCAGTTAGTGCCACAGAAGAACAGGAATGAGCCCAGAGTCAAGCAACAGGAACAGATTAAAGGGTGAACATAATCAAGTAGAGCTATCTGCCTGCCCCAGAGAGTGAAATGCAAGGATTTCCTGCATTTATGTATCATTTATAGAACCTCACACTGGTTTGGGTCTGAAGGGACCTCAAAGCCCATCCAGTTCCAACACCTTCCACTAGAACAGCTTGCTTCATGCCCCATCCAACATGGCCTCAGAGAGTGAAGATCATCTGGCAAAGCGAAATGGGTGAGCTGAGGTAACTGGAGGAAGGAGAAGAGGACAAAGAGGAAGTAAAAGGGATAGATGTGTCCTCCTTTAAGTACTATTAATCCTCCAACCTTAAATTTAGGAGAGTGGATAACATCAGTAACTTGAGAGGATCTATCCCTAATGCAAAGTTCTCTTTCATGTGATGCCGCGTTCCTTGGGAACATTGGTCGAATAACTGCACTGGACAGCAACACTGCAAGCAGACGCGAGCCCCTCCAACCTGCAAAGGGAGCAAAGAAAGGCAAAAAGAAGCTGGTTGAGAAGCGACTCTGCCTTTTCAGTGGGTTATTTAATGTCAGGAAGCACTCCCTCACCTAAACTGCCCTTGAAATTGCTTCACAAAGAAAAACACACCCATGAATAGGCTTCATTTCAATTTTAGGCACTGCTAATCCTCAGCTGCTTGGTTACCCGTGAGAAAAGGCTAAAACCAAGGTTAACTACTGAGCACTACATTTGGAATTTCTTCTTTATCTTCCTTCCCTGTAAAAAACACAATACAACCTTCAAGGCGATGCGACTGGGGGTGACTCCATCAAATCAGAGACCTTCAGCAGGCTGATCCCTTGCCATCCTTGTATTTTCCTTGGCCGTTGGTTAGCTCCAGGTGCTTCAGGAATGGCACTAACACCATACAGTTTTAGCAGTCTTTGCTGCAAAGTGCTGCCAGTGCCCAGAATTACCCACTCAAACCACCCAAAAGCTGGCTCTGAGGATTTAAATCCCAGGCATCGCTGGGCAAGTCTCCATCCACAGCTCGTGGTGTTCCTCCAGCTCCTGGCAGCGGCTCAGCATTAGCAGTTTTTCCATCGGGAGGAAGTGCTCAGTTTCTAAATGTGCAGATGCAGGGTGCTGGCCTCCCCTGCACAGGGACACTGGCGGCACATTGCAGGCATTCTTCTGCCAGCAGCCCTTGCCAAGGCTTTCTTCTGTCAACATGAAGCTGACATTACAATAACGAAACGGGGGACACCAGGAAACACCACAGAGCAGCTCTGAAAACCTCTGCTCGCCTGGCAGAGCTTGTTCAACAGCCAGACAAGAGCTGATCTTTATCTTGAATGAAACCTCATTATTCCAATCGTACTGACAGTGTTTGCTGCTTCCCCGGAGCAAACGGAACACACAAGTGTCGAGCTGCTGATGAGAATCAGCAATGTAACAGCTCCAGGTGCCTGCCAGGGGTTTGGGTTTGCATATCTTCTGGGCATCCCCACAGGCCAGCGAGAGGAAGATCAGGGAGCAAAACCATAGTAGGTCAGGCCAGGTTGGATGGAGCTTGGATCTAGCTGCTCTAGTGGAAGGTGTCCCTGCCTGTGGCAGGGGGTTGGAACTGGATGAGCTTTAAGGTCCCTTCCAACACAAACCGGTCTGCAGGTCTATGAATCATTCTATGATGAAAAAGATCCAGATCTGATGAGACTGAAGAGTTCAGAGGACCTAGAACTGAGCTCCAACAAGGGGCAAACAGGGTAATGCTGCTCACTTTCTGGAGAGTGTGTCACATTGAGAAGCACCCCAGCCTACGCCTGGTGTTACATTCCCACTATATAACAAATACATACAGGGTAGCAGCAAGGAGCAGCTAAACCACCTGACAGATTCCTAAGAAACTGCTGAGTGAGGGAAAGCTCCACATGGAGAAAGCGGGATGGTCCCAAAGCCAGCAGGACACAGGATAGCCATGGTGATGCCTGCACACCAGCAGCGATGGCACAGGCATCCACACTGAGACACTTGTTTTCTCCACAACTTACCCACTATTCCAGTAATTTAACTCATGAACACCGTCAGTGCCACTGTCTGCAGGCAGAACAGTTCTGGTCAGCATGTAACAAGGGGGAAGTTGGCTGAGAGCACATTGCAGCTCCATGGAGTAAATACGTAGTTTACAAAGAGCATCACATCACCCAGCACTGTATGATCATGGAATCAAGCAGCAGCAGTCTGCATAGAAGAGTTTGGAATCAAAGTAAGTCAGGAAGCCTTTAGGAACTGCTGTGCTTAGTTTTGGCTGTATTTAATTCCCTGGTGTCCCCACCTTGGTTGATCAGGATTTGAGAGAACTTTGGCATTTTCTCAAGGTGGAGGAAAATGCAAGAAGGGAAAAGCAGAAAAGCAACAGGCTTGGCTTGTATTGCATGTTTCCACTATGAATACATCAGTCTTGTGGAAGAACCTCAGTGCCTTCCCTGTGCAGAAGAGTGAAAACCTTGGACCGCCACCATGGCAGATCCCTGGGTAGCAATCCTCATGGTTCCCACATGGAAATCAAACCTGGCAGCTCCACTTGTCACAAGTGAATACACTCTGTGGACAGGCTGACTTCTTTAATTACATATTAGAGATGTCAGGCTACTACCAGCCACACTTCAGCTCTTCCTAGTGACTCCAGCATCTATCTCTTGAGCCTTCCAGGAGCATAGGACCTCCTGGCCTGTGCAAAATGCTCTGTTAAACTGCTCATGAAGCCTCCATTACAAATTCTTTTACCAGATTCTCCTCCAGAAATCCAGTGTTACAGAATCACAGAATCCAAAACTGCTCTGTGCTGGAAGGGATCATAATGCTCATCCAGTTCCGACCCCCTGCCATGGGCAGGGACACCTTCCATAGAGCAGTTTGCTCCAAGACCCTGTGGCCAGTCTGGCCCTGATCACTGCCAGGGATGGGGCAGCCACAGCTTCTCTGGGCACCCTGTGCCAGCGCCTCAGCACCCTCACAGGGAACAACTTCTGCCTTAGATCTAACCTGAACTTGCCCTGTTTCAGTTTGAACCCATCACCCCCTGTCTTATCGCTAGAGTCCCTGATGAAGAGTACCTCTCTCATCCATATAGGCCTCCTTGTGTTGATACCATCTCCACAGTTCTTTACTCATCCAGCCCTCCCCTGACACAGTTTGGCCCCCTCTGTTCCACCACTGATCCCAATATCTGTAACTCTTATGCCAAAGTACTAACAAACACTTCAGAGGTTCTTCCATACAACCTCACATCCCTGCTATGGCATTCTTGTGCTGATCTTCCAGACCCTGCTGCACACGTCAGTTTGCCCAGAAAGCCACTCCATTCTTCCATATGGTTGAACAGTTTGCATTTGAGATGCTGAGATCCTCGGGGTAGGGACCATTCACAGTTGTTCAGAGAACCCAACTCTCAACACACAACGGTGCCAGCCAAGTTAAGAACAGCAACACGCACCACTGAACCACTGTACTTGGAAAGGACTGCAGGAGACTTCTAATGCCTCCTGCTCAAGGCAGGATCTACAGCAACTTCTCACCAGCTTTCTGAGCCATGGCTGTGTGTGCCTATGATACGGATGTGCTGATATGATACAAACACAGCCACTCATATTTATTTCTTGTAAATCCAGGGAAGTTTACAACTGGGAGGAAGGACAAGTATACACAGATGTGTGCCATGTCTGCAGCCATTCGGAGCCAGGACTGACTCGCCTCCATCACTTAGATGACTTATTTACCCCAAACTCCAGCTTTCTCCTTCCAAAGGATGTTCTCATGCTGCAAACCTGACTTAGACTCATTTGGGTGGTACAGGCTGCACCACCCATGAGGTACAAAAGATTCTGCATTAGATATAGGGCAAAAAAAAAGTGAGTTTTGTTCATCCAAACCAAGCACATCCCTCCCTAACACCACCAGTGGGACTGTTTTGGACAAGATCAGAGAGATCCACATCGCACTCAAACTGAAGGTTTTCTTTGGGCTAAATGAAGAGCCAGGGAGCTACTGCAGTGAACATGGGCCATAAAATACACTAAGCTAAAGCAGGCTGTCTTCCGAGTGCATGCAAATGCAGCTTTGAATTCAACCCGAGACTCCCACAACAGCTGAAGTAGGTTTAAGTCCAGGTTGCAGGGTCCCTCCTGCCCCAGCCATATGGTCCCACACTGTGTCTTGCACAAGATTTATTTCATTCACATTTCCAAAGTGTAAAGAAAGAGATGTGCCAGAGAGTGGTGTCTGTCTGAGCTGGGTGTGATGCATCACTCTAGCAGTACTGATCCTTCTCTGCTGTCTGCAGACCAGCACAAACCTATCTATAACAGGATGAGATGAATCCCACTCTCGATGACTTACTGCAATCACAGGAGAAACCCCCAAGAACCAAGATTTACCAGGTTACTCCTAACCTAAGGCTTGAGATGGTTTTCTTTACCACAATCTTATGCTATATGACTAGTGTAACTAGAGCACTTTGAAGACTTTTAGACATGGTCAAAGAGTTACTGCAAACCAGAAGATGACATTGATACCAGCAGCAACATTAACTGTTACCCTGGGCTGGAAGAATTAGCAGGCCAGTAAAGTCACAACACAGGGGTCACAAAGGGATTAAATGACTTATTTCTCTACTGTTTTCCTGTCGTAAGTCTCAGATACATGGAACAAGGTTAGCTTGGAGATGATGGGAGTCAATCTGAACGCAAAGTAAGAGTACATACATGATGTCAACATGCCCTGCAAAGCAGCCCTGGCAGCTGGACAGCATTAGGGTTAAATCTGGGAACAGAGAGAGAGGAATTCACAGAAAACAAAGAGAAAAGCACTCCCAAAATAGCCTTGCAACTGTCACCACTAGACTGTCAGCATGGGAAGGTATGACATGCCTTTGTGCCTCATGATCACAGCTCCTCTCTTAATAGGGGCATACTGCCACTACCAAAAATTCCCCTTCCAAGTGATGCCGTACCTCTGGCAGCACAGATGATACTCACCAGTGGTTTGGGGAACAACAAACAGCTCTTACTGCTGCTCCTGCAAAAAAGTGGAGCTTTGCACCTTCCCTTCTCTCTTCTCAGCCTTGACTTCAGGGTGTTCCTATGGCTACAACACCCTGAAAAGGCACTTCTGCACCACGAACCCAGGTTTAAAATCTTTATGCTATAAAATCCTGGTGCAAACCCAATTCTGAAACAATTGTGTTAGAACCAGCAGAAAGAGGTAATTCTGTTTCAAAGAGAGCATAGGAAAGGAGACAAAGGTATTACTCATTTTCTAGTCTGATTAATTGGCTATGGTGCTTCAGTTTTTAATACTGTTTGAGTCATACTTCTCATGGAAGCAGGAACAGAGATATGGATTAGATCAGATGTTTCCATTGGAAAAAAACCCACAACAACTCCAAAGACTCAGCAGTATCCATGCCAGTCAACAAAAGAAACCAACAACAAATCTCTTACAATGATTAGCACAATAAAAGCCCAGTAGAGCACAAGGGAAGAGAGGAATACATGCAAAGGCGTTAATTATCTCGCACATGTAGCAGTTTCAAGCTGAAACAGCAGCAGGAAATGTCAGGTGGAGAAGTGTTTTGAATAGGAGCCACATCTTGAAGCTCTCCATGTCTCTAGAGATGCACTGGGGATGTTATCTTATTTACAATGAGGGAGATGTAAATACCTACAGCACTAGGCTATGGATGGCTCAGTGAAACGGCTGGGTAACTCGGGACCTGGTGCAGCAATGGCACCACCTCTGCTCCACCACCGCTGGCTCGTATCTGCTCTCACCAAGGAGCCCTCAGCTACCAAAGCTGCCACCTCTTGCTTTAGGATGAGCAGGAGCTGCTGCTGTAAAGAAAGAGAAGATCAGTTGGACACTTACACAGTGTTACTGAAGCTGGACTGCCCTGCTTTTACTCCTGCTGGGATGGCAGGCACAGGCCTGTAGGATTGCCAACTTTCTGCCCCTCATTTAATGTTTCTTATCAAATAGCATTTTGGCCAACCAAGGAGGATCAGTAAAGACGGCAGATACAAGTATTTCTCTATGCAAAAGACCACAGGGATCAACCTCTTATACCAGCCCATCCAACCTTGTGCTATCTGTGCTCCCATACATGCAACAACCTACCCTTAAGTCCCCTCTCTTTCACACAGCACCCAGTACCAGCGATTTTCCACTTCCATGGTGCTCTTCCCCTGCAGCTGATGGATTGGTTTGCCATTTGCATTCCCAGAACAGAGCATATAGCTCCAAACCAGAGACAGGCCACGTGGGACTGACTTTAAAATCCAATCTAGATTATCATTTTACTGCCTTCCTTTTCATCATCTCCATCCCCTTAATCCCAACATGATTTTTAATACCCATTATTTCAACAGCAGTTGGAGGCATATACTTTGTACCATCTGAGAAGAGCTTGAAATGAGTCCAGTACTTGATCAAGTGCCAACACTAAAAATAGTCTTTCTGTCACTAAAAAGCAAGGACTGCCAGTTTTCTAATGGTATAGAGCAGCATTAGCTTTTCAAGTCTCACCAGTTTAGTCATTCTGGCCACCAAGTATGTCATTTCTCTCCCACTCAGCCAGGGCTATCTGGCACTGGCTCAAGGCAGTATATATAAAATCCTGCCCTTAAATTACTGAGATTTTCATTCCTGCCTGAAATAACTCTACATTCCATAATTAGAAAGCTCGCAAGGATTTCACTCCTTTGTGGAGAATGGAAATGTTGCTACTGCAGGTTTGCTTAGTAAAGAAATGTTCTGCTAACAACCACCTTGCTCCTCAGCTCTACAGGCGCTGCATCAGTGGTAACACTGCACCTATTTAACACAGCTCCTAAAGGCACTTTTACAATGCAAGCAAAATATATGTGTGGTTCCTGCCATCAACTGTGTTACATAAACATACCCTAAATTTACAGGACACAACCTTAGATCAGCTTCAGCCCAGCTCACATGGGGTCCTGCAGCCCAGGCCTGGCACTCACTCCACTGTCTGGCACAGCCACTGGAGGTTGCAGAGCAGCCTGGTAAGGCCAATGCCAATTGTCAATAATGGGAAAAATAAACTACTATCACTATCAACCCACTTGGCAAAGTAACTCCATACCTCAAGATGGGGTAGGGAGGCATGGCAGGGCTACCCCATGCTCAGCAAATAATCCTCCATCAGAGGAGCTCCTCTGGGTCTTCTAACTGCTCAGAGACACAAACCAGCTGCAAATGATTTTAGCTCCAACCTCAAACTAAAAGTGAGATTTGTGTTACCAACCTACAGCCCTCCAAGGCAGGCAGAGAAAGCTCTGCAGCTCACTTCAGGCTTTCTTTAATGTCTCCCATGGTGGGGCTTCACAGTAGCTCTGCTCCTGAAGCCAGGGCTGCCTTCATCCTGCCCCATCTTCCACCTGCCACCCGACCCTCTGCCCCAGCAAGGGGCACTGACACTCTTCATACCTCACTGAACAGATCCAGGAGCTATACTTGTTCTAAGTGGGACCAGACAAGCACTTAAACTGGTACAGAAAGCATATGACAAGAGAAGAAGGACAGGCAGGACTGAGATAGGCTTCAGCTGCTGCGTTACCATTGACTTGGACATCTTGCTTATCTCAAGACAGATAGCTCATGGTGCACACAGCCCAGGTAACAACTGTTTTATCAACAGATGAAGGAACAAAGTCATTCCAGGGTTAGTGAAGAAAAGCATGAGCTTGAAGAAGAATCTTACAATATTGAGCAAGTGGTGATAAAATGGCAGATGAAACCCAATGCAGATAACTGCCGAGTGAATCACAGGCAAAAAATACACCTAACGTCACGTCACAAAATGAAAGGGTCTGAGCTTATTAGTGCATTCAGGAACAAGCTCTTAGGATTATCCCAAATAGCTGTAGGAAAATATCAGCCCCAAGCTTAGAAATCAAAGCAAATTCTAGAAATTACTTCGAATGGAACAAAACAAACTCAAAAATACCATTAGGCCCCTATGTAATGGGGTAGCATAGTTCCACTCTCCACAACCACAAAAAGATGTGGGAGACATGAGTGGGGTATGAAAGAGGAAAAGCTTCACTTAAGAAACCCAAACAAAAGCATTTCTGTGGCATCATAAACATGCATTACAGCAGCTGTAGGGCACCTCAGAAACAAACCGTGCTTTGGGGCAAACAAACTGATGAAAAGAGAACTCAGAAAAAGAAGAGAAGAAGCTGTAAAAGGCTTGGGAAAGTCAGGACACTCATTCTGCATCCGCTCCATGCCACGCTGTAACCTTGGCCCCCGCACCATTGCAGAGGGACTCAGGCCACCCTGGGGAGCACTGGAACCAGCACGGACTATAGGACCTTAAAGCCTGTGTGAACACGTGTCTGAAAGCCTCCTCAGCACAGACTAACAAGGCCCAGCTCTGTTCCTCCTGTTCAACAAAGGCGTAGGAACAGAGGTCACGTTCTGCTGGTGGGAGATGAAACCAAAGGGGAGAAGGCAGAGAGCTCTGGGGAGCAGAACCCAGACCCAAGGTGTTCCCAGCAGATGTTCCTATGACAAAGCGGAACAGGAAAGCTCCTACCCTTAGGTGGGAGACACCTGAAGGCAAACCAAGGACGAACGGACACAGCAACAGCACGGATCACTGACTGGATACCCACTCAAGACGGGAAGGTCTCATCCGTGTGAGGACAACTCTGCTCCTGCCAGATCTCTGCCACGGCAGCCACCGCACCACGCTGGCTCCCATGCTGCAGGCAGCATGCTGCTTGGGCAGGGTTTTCATCTTCCAAAGCAATGTTTACTAAATATGTTATTATAACATTAATGATTTATAGCACTATGTCTAGTTTTGCTTTACCATCCCCTCGTCTCCATCCCCACCGGGTAACTAAAGCTTGGCTGAATGAGTCAGTGGGGTGCTGCTGAAGAAGTAAGTAAATCTCATTCTGGAATACATCAAACTGCTCCTAGCAAGGCCCTGAAGGAAACTTCTTGGGCTGGACTCATCTCCACTCAGGTATCACATTGAATTTGAAACCAACACACTCCTAAGAACCCAGAGCACAACGAGGCTCACTGCACATCTAGAAGACTCAGCTACTTGGAAAAGTGATATAAAACCACTTTATCTAAGTAAAAGGAAAAAGAAAGTTTGAGGAGCACAGAGTCTTCCAGTAGTGGGAAGGCTGTTCTGAAAGCAGCTGCCACCAGAGGAAAACAAAGAGCTTGGCTTTCTTTAGAAGAAAGTGGATTTGGGTCAAACACTGAGAAGCGCTTCCCAAGCGCTGAGCTCCATGAAGGGGTTATGAACTGATTAGGAACTGTCTTTTGGAAGAGCTCTGATAAACCTGGTGGTGCCTCAGTGCAGAGGACTGGAGTGGAAGGTCTCCGGCCACCTCTCCCAACACCTGGAACTCTGGAACTGGAGCCCTCCTCACTGAGCCAGCAAGGCTGGTCCTGCCCCAGGACCTGAGAGAGCAAGTGACAAAAGGCCAAACAAACCCTAGAGGAAGAGATGCAGCCTCCAGGATCACACAATGGAAGGAGAACTACCAGAGCACTGCTCAAATAAGCCAAAGGAGTAGGAAAGAGGCTTTAGACCAGAGAAGGGCTAAGCAATCACAGTAACGAGGCAACAACAGGTAACCCCAGATCTCCAAGACTCAGTTTCATCACCATAACACTGGATTTTAAATAACCCTGGAATCAGATTACATTCAGATGCCTCATTTTCCCTAATGCAGCAGTTCTTGTTTTGGACAGGACTTGCATTTTTCAGTGCCTAGCACAATTTGCAGGAAGCATCGTGTCAGCACATGGATTCCCTCCCAGCAACTACAATCAATTCTTTGTTCCTTATGCACTTTCTGCTACATCGAACAAGTTTCTTAAAGATTAACAGCACCTAAACTAAATGGAAAGGAATGGATTCTGTGGCCTGAGCTGCAGACTGAAGACAAGCCAATACTCAAAACAGCTATAAGACAATATTTGGCCTTAAGAACAGGGCTCCTTCTATAGCGGCTATTAATAAGGGATCAAAAATAACTCCTGCAATATGCTCTGAAGTCATAACCTTGGCTCTGCTGGCACACAGACTGGCACGGTCCTGAAGGCTCTCATCAAGAGACCGGCAGATTTTACCACTTATCTTTTTCAGCATGAGGGAACGCTTGTTCAGAATAACTCGAGTGATATAAATTTAAAAGACAAACCATTTCAGGCTGCAAAGGTCAAATCCTGTTTGTCAGCCATCGGAGAAGGAAAAGAAAAGCCAGTGCAAACCATGAAGTGAAGATGAAATCCATCCCTTGCAGGAACGCGTAGATACTGGGCTCAGTCAGAGGTACTGGTTCAGGCTACTGCAAGCCAGAAATAGAAAAAGGCTCAAAACCTTGTGGATTAGCGAGGTGACAGCCCATCCATACCCCTATTGAGTGCAGAGGATGTGATGAAATATAATCTTCATGCTTCTGCAGCAAGTTAACCAAAAACTCAATAAAATTGCCCATTAAATATAAAGCATAATTGCCCACCATTTATGTCATAAAGTATTAGTTAGCCTTCTAAAAACCACTTTTAGAACTACTGCTTTAATATTTGAGAAGGTATTTGGCCTTATAAATTCCACCCTATTTTTTTCTCTTGACTCTAATCTGCATTAAATAATACCATTTTAATTGTTCTTTATATTGCAGAGGCAATCTTCCTGCCACACCAGCCTGCAGCCTGGCAACCCGGAGCTTAACTTACAAGCACTTATTCTGTGCTTATGGCTTTTGACCAGACAGGAAGAATTGTGGACAGGTTTGATCTTTCCTGGAATGGAAGCTACTCCATGACTTCCATCATGTTGCTGTTATTTCCCATCTCTTTCTATTGCCTTCATTTGACTGAGACGGTAGAAGGAGTTCTGCACTTGCCAATCTACAGATTGACACATGGATCTCATCTGGCTTTATGACTTCTAGTTTAGTTATTCCTTTCTTAATAGTTCTTAATCTCTGATTTAGCTCTCTTACCCACTGCAGTGCTTCCATGCAGTCACATTAAACCCCCAGAAAACCCTTCCAGTACTTCCCATTTACTGACCAAATTTTGCCAGCCAGTGTTGTGAAACCCTTCCCTGCCAGCTTTTATTTTATTACCCTGCACACACAGCACCATCAACAACTGCTTCCTCCCTCTCTGCTCCCTTTCCCATCTCACACACGGGGTTGCAGAGCAGCACGGGCTCCAAGATAAGTCCCCATGCCCTGTAAACTGAGCTTTCATTTGGAGCCTTTGATTTCACTCTTTCAGACAGTAATTAATCAATGATAAGATGGCTTTCTATTTCACAACAGCTTTATTTCTTAGGGCTTCCACTGAGGACCTTATCACAAGCATTTTGAAAATCCAAATGTACCACCTCAACCAGATTTCTTCTCTCCACATGCTTGTTGACTCCTTTGGGTTTATCATTTCAGAGTCCTTTACAGAAATGAGCACCTCATGGAGAACTGTCACTTCCCATCGACAGGGCTGGTCCTCTGGTAGTGGGTTCGTTTGAAGTGATGTGCTACACACAACGGGTAATAGCTTAGAGACTTCATGTGCCAGTTTCTGCTGAACAAATGCCAGCTGGTGCTGAAGACCTGACACTTCCCATTTGTCTGAGCAGTTCTGGAACCTCTTCTGTCAATGCTGCAGCTTGGTAAAGCTCAGAAAGCTGAGTTTTAACTTGAAGAAATCTTTGTAGAGAAGACTGAAGGCAATGCAGACACTTGTGCAGAGAAGCAATGCAAACTGTTCAGCACACAATGGCAGAACAGGGGCAGATTTGCCATTTGAAACTCTTTAGTCGAGCTGTATCCAAGTCTTCCAATACTCCCCCCAAAACCCCTACAATACTGTGTGCTCCCTGAATACAGCATGTACCTACTAGAGTAATTTATGAGAGGGAGGAGAAAGCACAGAGGTCACCCCATGTAAAAGATGATATGTCACAAGGAACAATGTATCATTCTTTCAATACTGAAATACTCAAGATTTGAATTCCACTAAATCATCACTTTTCAGTTCTCGTGACTGAAATTCCCCCACTTCCACAGATAGGATCCACAGAAGTTTAAGTCCTGTTTGGCTGCAGCAAATGCACTCAGATGGCACCGAGCAACACTCAGTATTTGAAGTCAGCAGGGATTAAGTTGGGAGCTGGACTGGAATTACAAAGGGCTTCACCAAAGTGGACTCCCAAGACAAAAATGACAGTTCAGGTGCTTTATAGCATTTCCCACAGTGCCAGCCAGTCCACACAGGGAACAGCAAGAAGCTTTCCTCAGCAACTGGAAGGCAATTGCTAAGCCTATTAGTAAAATTCAGGCAGCCAAGAAAGGTAAGAGAATATCCTTCACCCTAAGAGCCACTGATGCCTGTACTGCGAGATGGGGAAGAAGCACTTACCAAAGGGGCAGTAAGAAACAGAAATCCACAATCACCATCTCCCCTGAGGATGCTACTTGGCAGTATTCCTCACTGCCTGCCTACTCCTGAAGAAAAGAGGTGACAACATGCCTTAAAACTGAACCACTGCTGGCAGGTGAGCAGCTCTGAACCATTGGTGAAGTCATTGTGCAAATCTACACCAAAAGGCAGGGAAGGATCTGAGGAATGAGATGACAACAACAGCTCCAGACTGGACTGCAGTTGAGACGAGCCAACAAGAAAGAACTTCTCCCGTTCCCCTCCTGCAGGGACCTCTCCTTACAACTTCTATTTTTGAGAAGAAAAAAGAATAAATCAGGGAGGTAAGGACATGAGGAGAGCCCCCTTGAAATGTTTAAGCCACTGTGCATAGCGTCTGATGCTCAATGCAAAGCGCTACAGGTAAAACTAAGGCTCCACGCAGAAGTGCTGCAGCTGAGTGGGCACATGGGTGCATCCTTCTACGGGACAAGGACAGCTCTCAGGAAAAGCAGGCTGGTCCCACATTGTGTGACACCAAAGCCCCAACCCAGGGAATAAAGTGAGAGGAATCACAGAATGGTTTGGGCTAGAAAGGACCTTCAGATCATCCAGTTCCACTCCCTGCCATGAGCAGGGATGCCTCACACTAGGTCACATCACCCAAAACTTCATCCAACCTGGCCTTGAACACTGCCAGGGATGGGGCGTTTACCACTTCTTTGGGCACCCTGTGTCAGTGCCTCACCACTCTCACAGGGAAGAGCTTCTTCCATATATCTAACCTGAACTTCCCCTGCTCCAGTTTAAATCCATCACCCCTTGGCCCTATCACTACAGTCCCTGATGAAGAGTCCATGGATTGCTTCTGAGACTAGGTGGGATGCAGACATGGAGCAGGCTGATGTCACTGCAAAGTCACTGTCATTTTTCAAAGGTCATGGTGATACAGGGAGGTTCCTGCAAGCCCCATCACCATGTAAGAAGGATCCAGGAAACTATGAGCCTGCCAATCCCACCTCAGTCCTTGAAAAGGCTATGCAGTAAATCTTCCTGAAAGCTATTTCCAGCCACATGCAGGAGGTGGTGGTGACTGGGAACAGCCAGCATGGATTTAACAGTGGCAAATCCTGCCTAACTTGATTACCCACCACAATGACAAGCTGACTGGGTGGGATGATAGGCAAGTAAGGCATGGTACACCTTTGACACCATCTCTGACAGCACTCCTAACAGGCCGAGTGGGATCTCTGCCCACCTTGTAGCTCCCTTCAGACTGGAAGCTGCTCTGAGGTCTCCACACAGCTTCTATTCTCCAGGCTAAGCAGCCCCAACTTTCTCAGCCTGTCTTCATATGGGAAGTGCTCCAACCCCTGAGCATCCTTGTGGCTTCCTCTGGACTTGCTCCAAGAGCTCCATGTCCTTTGTAGGCTGAGGTCACCAGAACTGCACACAGTGCTACAAGTGGAGTCTCAAAAGATCAAACCATAATTAGTAGTTGATTTGGATAAAGCTGACAATTCATATGAATTCAAACCCTGGAAGCAAAACAGAAACCCTGCCTCATACCTTGACCTTAGAATGAGAACACTGCAGCAGGGCTTCAGGATGCATAAACTCAGACACAAAGCCAGTATGGATAATTCAGCACAGCTCCATGTGCAGGCCCTGCAGTTTACATCCCTTTGGGTTACGGTATTGTATTTACAAGTTAAAACTAAACAGGCATAGGCCAGGTTAGACCAGAGCCCACACACAGTCCTACCCATTCACTAGATCCCTGTTGGGAGTCACCTCTTGCTAAACCAGGAGCTGGGTTTAGACAAGGCCTAATACTATGAGCTGTTGCTATCACAGGATTTCAGATGTAAAAAGGCAGAAAGCTTTGTGATAAAACCCTATGAGCTGTCCAAGACAGTGAGGAATGACAAATTATAAATAGGAGGTGGCTTCAGACAGATTCCAGAAATGGACGGTGAGCAATCACTGTGGCAAATCAATGCCCTGGCTCAGAGTATCAGAGAGGGGCCCGGCTTAGTTTTACCCTGAAAAGGCAGTGACACATACAAAGCTAATGGCAGGTGGTCATTCTGCATTCTGTGCATCTCACAAAGATTTATTGAGCAAGGCTGAATGCTGGAAAAGCAATGTTGAAACTGCCTGTGCTCCTCTGCAAGGTCAGCTTACTGTAGTATGGAAACATTTCTGGGGAGGCTCTCACCAGCTAGGACTGGGCTGTTTGCTTCAGCTACAGGAAACAAGCTACAATGAAAAACAGCACGAAAAATAGTCACACCTTTTACTCTTGGTGTATTTTCAGCTGGTTTCAGATAAGGATATTTAAGCGAGGAGCTCAAAGCTGGAAGAAGACGGATCTTCCAAACCTTGAACATGGAAATATTTAACAAGAGTGCACACAGATGTGTTTTCTAAAAGACGAGGCATTTGGGAGACTCTGCAAGGTAATTGTTAGCAATGACTACAGTCATGAGAAATTGTGTAGGTGTCTGAATCAAGAATTCTGATGTTCATGACTATCAAGAGCTTGCTGAGGGGACGAGGTCTGAGTGGGGATTTGGCTGTCGGCAGTGCAGGAAATCACTCTGGGAATCTAGAAAAGCCTATTTCCTCTGGAAAAAAGAAAACAAACACAATTTAGGGATTCCGTATTTAAGGATGGTCCTGTTCCACCACAGTAAGAGATGCACCTCTGGAGCAAGAACAGCAAAAAACATTTGGCACTTCAAGCCGCGCAGGTTGGACCTCCATCACACAGCTGTGCTTCAGAAGCTCCGACAGACCACATCACCCTCCACTTGCAAGATGTTGACAGCAGCTTGAAACATGTCTCTGCATAGGCCTGTGTGGACTATACTCCCTGTTTGTTCTTAAATCCATTCATGCTGAAATGAGCTCTGTAAAAATAGGCACCCGAATCCCCACCAGATAATTCCTTCAGGATTCCTACAAACTGACTTTTGTGCTGGGGCACCCTGAGCACCTCCTCCTGCGAGTGGCACCTTCCAGCCCCTCACAGATCAGTTTGCTGCAGCCCAAGAAAGGAGATGGCAGGGACAGCTGCTGCACCTCCTTCAGCAGGGCAGCCGAAAATAAACTGCAGGTCAGACCCCAGGATTTGTACTGGGCACCTTCACCATGCTGGGGCTGTACCACGATTATCAAGTCAGACGGCTCACTCCTTTGGAAAGCCTGCAAGTGGAGCAGGGAGCCCCTATCCCCTGGAAGGGGCTGTATTCCTCTTGCTTTCAACTTCTTATCCCAGCCCCATGCACAAGCACAGTTCTTTAAAAAGCAGAGCACACATTTCAGAGTATTTAACGCTCCCTCTTCCCTCATTTGTGTTCAAAAGTTAGAAAGAAAAAAATACTGATTTATACCACTACTTATATATTTCCTTCTCCCACCCTTCTTAAACAGACTGCTCTAACATGCACAGTCTGACAGGCCTGTGTGACTGATGGTATATAATAATCCCCAATTGAGAGCTAGCATATCAACTCAGAAGTCTTGTATTTTAATATTAGCCAGTTATTATCTCAGTATATTACAACACACAGCACGTAAGATGCCTCACAAGCCGCACAGTACCTAACCTGAATTCTAAGTCTCTAAACCTGTTTGTAACAGAAACAGCTCCCAGCCCCTAACGCTCACTGTTAAAATAAGCAAGAGGCATTCTAAACTGTGACAATAACACCAGGCTGAGGGTAGATCTGTTTAGGTTACAGCTGAGGGAGTTCTGCACATGAATGATGCCTTAACATCCCAGCAGGTTTCAGACCCAGCAGCAGGAGCTGCAGGACACCACTGGAAGCAGCCACCCTTCAGGCATTGCTTTCATTGCTCATGCCTCAGTTTCTGCCGAGCTGGCTTCCAATCTTATCAACCCATGTCAATTCAGACAAGTGTGCAGCACAAAAGGCTTGTCTCCACCTCTAATGCAGGCTCAAGAATTTTATTTGCAGAAGCCAGAAAGCTTTCAGCATTTGGGAAGTCTAACAAGCATTCCCTAAAATCCTTTTGCTTCCCGAAGGAGATTTCCAGCCAGAGCTCTGGCCTGCCCAGCACCACTGCTGTGGGGAATGAGAACCTTACCACAGGCAGCACTAAGGAACCAGGGATGGCACTTCTAGCTGCTGCCATAAAGGAAGTTGTAGCTGAAGGTCCTACTAGTTCACTTGCTCACTGTTTCTGGGGAGCAACAGTGCTTGACTCATGTAATCACTACATGGGATAAACAGAGGCTGAGGAAGGAAACATTGAAGATGCACACTTCCCATCACAAATAGCCATCCACTTACTAAAGCAGTGGAGGTTTCCTCCCAGCACCCAGTAGCTGAGTGAATGCTGCAGTTGGCTTCAGCTCCCAGAAGCCCAACTAACCAGTTGGGAAACTGCTCCTCACCAGAACAAAGGCATGCTTCCTCCAACTGCTGCAGGAGCAGTGCTTCTCCCAGGCTCTAACTCAGTTCAAGGTTAGTTTGTTTAGTCTAGAGTTAATTCTGCCCACTTAGGAGATTGTTTTGAAGCTGAGATGTGAGGGACAGACAATTAAACTAACTCACAGGGACAGAGCATCAAGCCAAGACAGAGACTGAGTAAGCCAAAAGCAAGAAAATAAAGGTGTTTAGGTTGGTGAAAGAGTCCTTCAGATTTTAACTATCTGTGTCCAATACATTCCTTGTGTATTGTAGGTAGCTTCCAAGCTCTCTCACTCCATTCAGAGTACATACTACTGTATTCCCATTGATAAGTGAAAGCTAAAAAAGCCCTATTTCACTTACCCTAGTGACAAGTCCTATTTTTGACAGTGGCATATGTCTCATTTGCTCACTTGATGAGCAGTGTTAAATACAGTACAAACAGCTTGCAACTTCTATCTTCACTGTCAGAAGCATACCTCTGGAAAGACATTTTGCAGAGTGCAGTGGAAAGGTATGACTCCCCCCGGATAACCTTCTCTTCCCAGGATTCAGGTATTTTTAGGCAATGCAGTCACTCAACGTTAAAAACACATCTTGATGTATGACACTGTCAGCACCGACGAGAAAAGCAAAAGCAAAACTGCCTTGAAGCACAGCTGTGATGCCCCAAGCGTGTATGTATACCTGAAGTATACATACAGTACACTGGAGTGTTTCCATGCCACTTTATGTACGTGGTGGTGTACCCTCACAAGGCACAAGCTAGCTTTTAGCTTTCGGTGATTAAGAAACTTCTAGAAACTGCTGCTATAGGAGCACTGTGTGGGCAATGACTGTCAGGTCCACCTCAGCTTCCCTGTAAAACAAACCAAGGCTGTTTCAGCCATCACTGCAGTTCCAGCCCTTTGCTCTATGGTCTAAGCTGGAAAAAACACCAATTTACATAGGAACTCTCTTCCCTCCCCTTTGTCTCCCAGATTTTGGGCCCGTGTTGGCACCTCAATGGTTCTTCCAACAGTTTCTAGGCTGATGCAATTAGGGAGAGCATGGATGCTGCTTCATAAAGCTATGAAGAGCAGCTAGACAAGCCTGTGGTCATACAGCTCTGGCTCAGGAAGAGGAACAGCTTACACTGGGACTACCAGAGAGGCTGCAGACTCTGTTTAACCCAAAATCACTGCACGGAGTACTGATTTTCATGAAGCAGCTTCTGAATTACCATAGTGCCCAGCACCTGAAAATCAATCAAAAGCAAGTACAAAGATACTTTAAGAGTCTTGCAAGTGTCAGAAACCCAGGAGTTATTTCATGAGCAACTCAGGTCTCCATGGAATAGGCAAAAAGGGAAACAGCAGGTAAATCAAAGGGCAAGCAGAGGATAAACAGTCTTTTCTGTTGTCATCACTGGCGAATCAGCCCTTAAAGATGCCTTAAAGAAGCACTGCCTGTTCCACTGGGAGACGCCTTTCCAACTGGAAGCATCAGAACTTTTTCCCTTAAGACTCAATTTTCATTGAAGTTTACTCTTGGGTTCCATCTGTCATTCAGGAGGAAGAGAAAACATTTCATGCCCATTTCCCACCATCTCCAAACACCGAAGATGTTCAGCT
Source organism: Forpus xanthops (assembly GCA_032466535.1). Lineage (NCBI taxonomy): Eukaryota > Metazoa > Chordata > Aves > Psittaciformes > Psittacidae > Forpus > Forpus xanthops. The sequence continues at coordinate 15,705 of JASSUY010008370.1, read as the reverse complement.
GACACCAACAGTTTGTTTCACCTACTGGTAGTGGTTTTCTTGATTTATAAATGTTCATTCACACTTAGGGAATATCTCCCTTTCCTTAAACACTTCCAGAAGTTGTGGATGCCCCATCCCTGGAAGCGTTTAAGACCAGATTTATGTTTGGGGTTGGAACTAGGTGATCTTTAAGGTCCCTTCCAACCCTTAACCATTCTATGATTCAATGCTTCTGCATTACACACAAAGCCATTGCCAAAAATACACTCTAGCCGGTGAATTAAGTTAATCACCGAGAAGATGGGATTGATGTTCACCGAGAAGATGGGATTGATGTTCATCCAGAAGCATTTTGCAGGCACTGAGGTAAAGTATAACTGAAGCCACAAGGCAGGGAGCAGACACTGGCCTGTGGTGTGGGTTTATGCTGCACCTGATGCTCTCAACAAGGAGCGCAACACGAGCTGGAGGCTCAGAAGCACCACTTGTAATTTAAAAGGTTGTTTTCAAAATACAGCTTCACAGCTAAATATAGCCAAGACAGCTCCTCACCCAGCGAGTACACAATGGCTCTTAGTCACAGTGGACCATGCTCTAGAGACAGTGCAGTTTTACTGGTGCTGAAAGCCACAGAACATCTGGGGGCTCTGGGCACAATCAAACTAACCCAAGCTGTAAGACTGGCCTCAGACTTTGAGGAAGTTGATGATGACACTGGTAAATTCAGCCAACTGACTGTGTTCCCACTTCCACTGCCTAAAAAGACGGGTTTGTACGCAGTGAGCCTCACTTAATATTAAAGTTCTTTAACCAAAGATTTATACCTGATCTTCCCTTCAACAAAGTCAACTCTTCAACATGTAGGGTTTCCTTCCTCACTGCACAGCCACTTGGTTTTATAAGTATTAAACCAGAGCAGGTGGTTACCACCATCTGCCCCCTCATCACATTTTCGGTCTAATACTAAGAGAAGTTATACAAACACCCTCACGTCTGCTCCACTCATGTCATTTGTTAAGCAGCACCTTGGGGACCCTCAGCTGATGCTTGAGAACAGGCAGTATCATTCCCCAAGACATGTAAAACCAGACCTATTTTGGACTCACACAGAGATAAGGAACTCACAGCAACCTCTCCAACTGCGACAACCATCATTTGCATCTGACAGAGATTTCTAGACTCAGGATACACACGTACAACAAAACTTTTAACAAGTGGGTGTGTGATCTATTTGGGTGCATGAGAACAACTCTCTGGTGTTGCCGCAGATGTGCAGATGAGAAACTGTCACTACAGCAACAGGGCACTGAAACCAAGCTTTTACTAAAGTCAAAGCCAAGCCAACCTCCCTTCCTGTGTAGTTGCTGAAGAAAGAGTTGCTCCTACAGCTCCCATCTGCTTGGCCACTCTTTTAAAAGCTCTTCCAAGTAGCAAGCCCTCAGTGTTACAGTGTGCAATGTTACCCCATCCTTAGCTCCTAAGACACAATTCTTTAGGTAGACAGAATTACAGTTGCAGCTTGCTTGTCAATATGTGGCTTGGCAAGAGGTTTGACCTTGCAGAGATCATGGTGTGGGAGATCTAATGCACTTCAGGATACTCTGTCGGCCAAGCCTTACCTTACATACATCAAGATGATAACACAGAATCAGACTCATAGAATATGGGGGTTTCCTCATGAAGTCATCCCACTTCTACCTACCTTAGATTCAGCCTTCTTGCTTGTTAAAATGCTTTCAGTAACCAGCTCTTCAGTAACTGCCTCATACTAGCGGCTATACGATCACTTATTGATCTGATAATACACATATTCATGCTGTAGTGGGGATTACTAACACAGTGTAACCTATTTGCTATACCAAAAAAGAACAAGCTGATGCATTACGAAGTTCACTGCTTTGCCAACTGAAGCTGTACCCAACCTGTCAGTCCATAAGTTCCTATGCTCTTTGCTTCATAACTTATTTTTGGAACTCCAGAACAAAATGAATAAATATCGCTGCCCCTTGTTCAGTGACAGCCACCAGCAAGTGAGCTTCTACATGTCCCAAATGCTTCAGTTCAGTAATACCAGGAAGCCAAATCAACTCAATTATCATCCTGCTATTTGTGCTACTAAAGCATTATTCTTTATAAACACATTATTTCCAGATGTCATCCCTGGGCTGTGCTGCTTTGCTCGGCCCCATTGCTACGCTCCATGCTTAATCTACCAGATCTTGAGCAAAGAAAACGTTCTTCCTGAGCCTGGCCTGGATTCAAATCAGATCCATTTCACTGACCAGATGCAACAATCTGGAACACTGATTTCACAAACCCTGCTGAATCCTGAACCAGTCTTCAACCGCAACAGGTTTCCCAGTATTGAAGGACAGTGATTTCACAGGTTCCCTCACATTCCTGCCCATTTACACACTGACAGCACAAGCTACGGGTGAAATACAGCACATGTTCCAGAGAGGGAAGGCTTTACCTCCCCGGAGCCAACTTCTGCACCCACTTTTGTATCATCTTCAGCACATGTGGATGAACATTAATAGAATCTATGTCACCTGTCTGAGACGCGGGCACTCGCTGGTCTCTGCAGAGGTTGCCAAAGAGCAGTTTGGGGAGTTTCAAGGCAACTCTAATACAACACAACACAGAAGCGGAGGAGACGCTTCTGACCTTGCAAAAACTACCCCCCCGGCGGGAACTTTTCCCTATTTCAGCAGATCCCAAGCACAAAGAGGAAGTTTTCCAAAAATGAATGAATTGGCTCTGCCAGCCCACTGCTTTCTTTTGCTAACTGACCTACTCAATATCCCTGGGAGGACTGGACCACGCTGCCGTGAGCACGGCGCCGGGACACTGATGGAGCTCAAAGCTGTATTGGTTATAAACAACCCGCTGCCTGTGCCGCACCCCCGACAGCACCGGGGCACCCCCGAAACGCGTCCACCCGAGTGCCGGTGCCCCAGTGAGGAGCGCAGACAAGCACAGCGGAGGGATGAGGCCGAGTTTCCCCTCAACAACCCTCATCCCGGGCCCGACTCCCCCCGCCTCAGCTCCGGGCCGCCGGTACCTGGTGCAGGGCTGTCAGCCCGTCCACGTTGGTGGTGTTGATGCGGGCGCCGCGGCCCAACAGCCGCTTCACCTCCTCGGTGTCCCCGCTGGAGCAGGCGGCCAGGAAGACGGCGCCTTCCTCGAAACGGACGCGGGACCCTCCATCGCCGCGGTGTCGGCCCCGGCCGCCCCCGAGCGCCACGGGCTCCTGCTCGGTCAGGGAGCCCTTCCAGCGCCGCAGCTGCTCTGCTCGCCGCAGCCGCGCTGACTCGGCCCGCTTCCCACCCAGGTGCTCCGGCTCTGACATCGCCACCGCCGCACTGAGGCGCAGGGACCGCGCCGCGCCTCAGCCTGGAGCGGGGCGCAGCGCCCCCGCCGCCATCTTCGATACGCCCCCACCGCCGCCGCCGCGCCCCGCCCGCCGGTGCCGCCCCGCCGTGTCCTCCCGTGTCCCTCCCGCGCTGTGACTCCCCCCACCCGGTGCCATCACCCCCCCCCCGAGGGTCCGTACAAGACCCCCGGAGCATCCAACCCGGGATGGGGCTCGGAGCGCGGGGCTCGCAGCAGCTCCGTTCGGTGATGGAGCACTGAGCCCCCGGCTCCTGATGTATTCGGGTCTGCGGATGGAGGCTCCATGGGGGGGTGAGAGCGGCTCCACCTGGAGCAGCTTGGTCCTCATCCCCGTCCTGTGCGTTTATGTCAGCTCCAGGATGGAAATGTTGGGAATTATGGTTGAAGATAATAAGGGGATGCAGCCCTGGGGAGGGGGGGGGGGGGGGGGATGGGGGTGGGAGAGCCTGGATCCGGCTGGAAAATCCACCTGAGCATGCCCCAGCCCATGTTTTTGCCCAACTCGAGGACGTGAGCAGCACCGCGTGTGATGAGGGGTCCCCACCCGCACCCCTGAGATGGATGGGAGCAGTGAGGAGGGGAGAGCCGCCTGAGCATGAACTGAGATTAACCCAAATCCGCACCCATCCCCTCTGCTGCCATTGCCTGTGTGTGCAGCTGGGGCTGGGGAGAGCCTCCAAACGTCCCCCCCTGGCTCGCAGGGTGGATGTGCGGGGCCAGGGTGGATGGGGCTTGGAGCAATCTGCTCCAGTGGAAGGTGACCCTGTCCATGGCAGGGCTTGGAGCTGGAGGAGCTTTAAGGTCCCTTCCGACACAACCCACTCCATGATTCCATGATCTGTGGCCAATCCCTCCTCCTGCCAATGGCGAGGGATGATGCTGAGCACCCACAAGGTGCACATCTTGTCCCTTCCCTGGGGGCCTCAGAACCACTCTTGGTCTCTGGGGAGGGGCAGAGCTTGATGCCTCATGAAGGACGATGCTCTCCTGACCTCCATCCCTATGGAGAGGTGAGACTCATGGAACCAGCCAGGGTCGGGTCCCCCTGTGCCCCAGGAGATCGGTGGAGCTGGAGCCAGCAGCCAGTGGGGGGGCTGCATTCATCCTGCTGCTGGTGACGGGCGCTGGCAGCTCCCGCAGGGACCAAGCCTTCACCAGATGCTATTTTTAGCTCCTCACGCTCCGTTTTCTCCTTGACTGTCTCCCCTCTCTGGAGCAGTCTTGGGCCGAGCATCAGCGATGTTTATCCTGCCTGGCACCAGATCGGATGTGACACTGCCGGCCATGAAGGGGGGGCTGCGTCCCTCTGATCCAGGAACATGTGTGGGAGCAAGGGGGGGGTATTGGAGGGACATGGAGGGAGAGAAGGGAAGTGCAGGGTGGTTGGGGAGGGTCATGATGGAGCACTCTGCGCTGGGTCCCACTTTCTCCACCCTCCAGGTGAACCCAAGGGATGCTCTGCCCTGGGACATCTCTGATGCAGTCCCCACATCCACCTTGGAATGCTTCCGATGGCCAGATGATCCTTTGGGAACGGCTGGGCTAGGGGAGCTGGGTAAACTGAGGCACACAAGAGGTGTATGAGTCCCCATGCGCATCGCTGGTGCTGAATAACCTCCACAAACCTGCTTGTACCCATGGTGAGCACCAGGGCCCAAACTCCAGCTGGGGTACAAGCCCCAGCAATGCAAAAGGAGTGGGAAGGGAAGGATTATTCCCTTATCAGTCAGCACCCACTGGGTGTTGGTGTGGGGCCATGCCTGGTGCTGTACCCACACGGAGCAAACGTTGCTTTGCTACTCTGCTCCTTCAGGCTTTGCAGATGTCGGGAGCCTCTTGCCAGAATACTCCTGGCAGAGACCTCCAATACCCCATCCATGCCCTCCCCAGCATTGGGAAAGCCCTGCTTTATCCATCACGGTGGTGAAGTCTGTGAGGATGGACTCAGACCCTGCTTTAAATCCTACTTTGTCTTAAGAAAGGGGTCCAGAGCAGGGAGAAAATGGGCTGGGAGGGTCTGTTCTGCTCCCACTGCTCTGCCGAGCTGTGTTATCCCACCGGTCATCAAACCCCACTGACCCTCGTGCTGCTGATGGGGATGGAGGTGGCATCCACCTGCCCCATTCTGCAGCAGGGGAGGATCAAGCTCTCCTGCTCACTGCAGTGGGCTCTGATCTCAGCTCAAAGTCACCTCTGAGGGGAGCAGCACTTTGCTGTTCCTCTTTTAGATGTATGTTCCTAATTCCCAACCCCTTTAAGACCCTGGTTTCTGGCTGGGTATGGAGGTGACGCGGAGGAAAGGCTATTCCTGAGCTGAGCTCGGCCCTGGGCTGCGTCAGTCCCTCCGTTAAGGTGCTATTTCGGGACATGGGTCACAGGGTTTGGGGACCTGCAGGTTGTTCCCTGGCTGGGGACAGAGACTTTCCATGAGGATGGGCAGGACCCAGGCTCTGGGGCTGTGAATCAGCCCCATAGTGATGAAGGTGGCTCCTATAGGATTGCTGCAGAAATCATGCTTAGACCTGGAGAACAACCATCCTCCCTGTAAGATCCTGGAGGCCAAAGGCAGGGAGAGCATTTGGTTGCCTGGAAGATTTAAAACTAGAGGGAAAATGCCAGCAAACACCTCCCAGGGATGCAATTTGTCACCAGGCAGGGTGGAGATGGAAGTCTGGCCATCACCATGCCGCCTCGGCGGGAGATGTAAGGTTACAGCACATAGCAGTGCCCTTCCTGAGCATCCTCATGTCTCCCGGTACTCAGCCATCTGGATGTGAGCTGGCTGCACTGTCCTTCACAGGGACATGGATTATACAGCACCATCTCCCTGTGGGTATGACAGGATGGAGGTGATGGACATCTTCCCCACACTGTGCCCATGCATCCCTTCAATGACAGGGCACAGCACAGAAGCCGCTTCTCCCATTCCTGTAGGTCAGAGCAGCTTGAATACGTGCAAAGTGTTGCATGGGTCTTAGCAACTCATCTGCAACCTGGCAGTTCCCAGCAGAATGCAAAAATCCACCCAAAATAACAACATCTTCCCATTATTTCATTGCAGAAGCTCTTTCCATGATGGGGCTCCCAGCCACAGCTTGGGGCTCATCCAGTTCATCACAGGAGCTGCGGTTCCACCAACAGCATCCCCATCCCGTGTGCCTCTCTTAGGGCCCAGATATGGAATGATTCACATCACCTTCCCCAATGGACAAGCAAATTGTTGCTGGGACAAAGTACCCACAGTTTTGGAAGCCACTTTACTATGTATTGACTCTTATATTGGCTTCAATCTGATGTTTCTAGGCAGCAGCCTGCTTTGCATAGGCAGGAGTGGAGCACAGGCAAGGTCAGGGATGTGGGGAAGAGCTCAGAATAAACCAGGAGGGTTTGGGAAGAGCTGGGATGTGGTGGGATTTGCCCAGATTTTGCTGTAAGAGGCCTGATGGGGATGATGAGGGAAGCTTTGGAAGAAAGGTGTGTTGGGATTAACAGAGCATAAAGAAAGCATCCCAAAATGATGTCTTTATGGGGAAAAAAAGCAGCTCAAATCTATTGTTCACACTCCAGTAACTTCCAGATGCCTGGATAGGGATCCAGGGAGCCTTACAAACACCTCATCCACCCTGCCAATGCTCCCTGCTCCTGAAGGGGGATGCCTGCCCCAAAAGCCTTAGGATTTAACCAACCCCCCCGGATTTGAGGCCACATCCTCCCTCCGCAGACCCTCCCTGTGCAGCTCAACACCAGGATACTGCGAAGCAGCCAAATCAGCCCCAAATCACTGCTGGCAAAGCATCAATTGGGTGGTTATGGAGAAGTCATCCCTCGGTGCCCCCTTGCAGGGGGCTGCTGCAGCCCTGCCTTCAGCTCCAGCTCCAGCAGGGATTTGTACAAAGCTCCCGGCGCCTGGAATGGGCTTTTTTTATCCCTGGCTGCTCTTACGCTGACATTCTTCACTCTGCCACTGGCTCCGGCACTGCTCGCTAACCCCTTTTACAGGCAGCTAAATATAGCCCAGGCAGCTAAGCAAAATCTGCTGCTCAGCAGGGCCACGTGGGGCTCGGCAGCACTGCTGCAGTATGGCCAGGCTGGGGGGTCTGCCAGCATCGAGGGGAGACAATAAGGTCCTTGCTGGTGGCATCTTTCCCCCCTCCGCGGTGTCTCATCTGCATCCAGGTGAGCATCACCGCTGCTTGGATGCTCCCAATGGCATCCCAGCGCTTCTCTCCGCCTCTCAGCCTGGGGTTTCCTGTGGTTCTTCCACCCGATCTTGGGTATTTAATGCTGGGGAACATCTGGAGTTCATCAGCATGCAAAGCCCCAGGGTGTTGCTGTGCTTAACAAAGAACAGCCCCATGGCTCCAGGCGTGCCCATGGGTGTTGTGTGAAGCTCTCAGTGTAGGGAACAAACCCCAAACCAGATGAGGCACCATGTGGGGTCACTCACACCCCAAAAGGGTCTGGCAAGGGGGGGACATGGCTTCCATGGGAGCATCTTGGTCTCTGCCTTGCCTGTCAAAGGCAGATATTTCCTCCGGAGCCATGAACTCATTAGGGAGACACTGATTTAATTATCTGCGCACTGCGCTTGTGGGTCTTTTCCTTTGGGTTTAAACAGCAATGAATCCTGGAGGGATCTAATTGGATCCCTATGGCTCATTACCCATTTCTCTGGGAGGAGAGATTGTTAAAGCTGAAAAAAGGCTGGAAAACTGCCTGTGTTACCAGCAGCTTTCCATGGGCATCCCTCATGTGCAATCCCCATGGCATTGCCCCAGCCAGGCCGTGGCACCAGCAATGCCCTCTCAACCAGCGGACATGGGAAGTGCGTGGCATGGGTTCGAGGAGGCTCTTGCTGCAGTTTGGAGGAAGGATGGAGCCTTTCAGGGGACAAATTGAGAGTCTCAAATCCAGAGCTGGGGTGAGGATGGAGGCAGAAGCACCCAGCAGTGTGGAGATGCAGGCTGGGAGTGGAATAACCATGTCCTCCTGCACCATGGATCAAGGGCACCTTCAGATTAAGGTCTCACCCTGCTGCTTCCTCCCCCAGCCTCCATTCACTTGGATCCTGATGCATTGGGAAGGAATTGAGCTCACAGTGGAGTCAACTCCCAAACTTTTCCAGCCTATGAGGGACGCAGTGGTTGTGACAGTGCAGAAAGCTCAGCAGGACACAACCATTCATCATCAGCCAGGCATCTGTCCACCGCCATGAGACACACAAACAGCATCTGTACAAGATCAGCAGGGAGATGCCAAAGGTTTTCCAGCACAAGGTAATGGAGGTGGAGAGTGGCTTCTCAGCATTTCACTCTTCTGGCTGGTAGAAGATCCCAGCCTGCTGGATGACAAGTGATGGTTCTGGTGCTGCTCATTACAAACTCCATCACTGTGTCAGTTCCGCATCACCCCAGTGGCCTTTAAGATACCTCAATCTGGTGAAAGGTCCTTGAAGAGGATCCCAAGCACAGAACTGTGCACAGAGGATGCTCAAGCGCAGAAGGTCCTGCAGGTGCCTGAATGTCCCTCCTGAAAATCAGGATCACAGAATGGTTTGGGTTGGGAGGGAACTTAAAGCTCATCCAGTTCCTACCCCTGCCACAGGCAGGGACATCTTCCACTAGACCAGGTTGCTCCAAGCCCCTGTGTCCAACCTGGCCTTGAACACTTCCCTTTCATTTCCATTGGATTTGAATCCTGACCCTGAGCATCCCCTCTGCCTGTAACCAAAGGCCAAGCAGTCACCCATTGCTGGTGCTCTGTGTGCTCATTACAGAAAAGCTTAGTGGAAAATGAATTCCCTCACTCAAAGGCATCCCTGGACAAGGCGGGAGGGAGATGATTCAATCTCAGGACTTCTGTGTTTGTCCTTCCCATCCCAGTTGGCTTTGTCTCCATTCCCCTTCTCATCTGTGGGCTGAAAACCCCAAGACAGGCAGTGCAGTGAGAACAAGCACTGCTGCCTGTAAATAGGGAGAACCTTCATTCCTGGCCTCCTCACAGCTCCCATGATGAGCAGCACCCTGACACCTCGGAGCGGCTCCCCAAAGCACCAAAAGCACAAGGCTGTGATGTGCTTGCTGGCAGCTGATGGCCAAGGGAAGGGGTTTGGTTACTCAGGAGTGGGGTCCAGCCCCCAGGGCACTGGAGGTAGGTCAAGCCCATGCACCAGCGGTTTGCCAACCCCACAAAGGTGCCTTACACCATGCCTGTGTTTGCACTAGGTGATGCTCCGGAGGATGCTTGGTGGGTTTAGCTGCTTTTCCAAACACAGGCTCGATTATTAATTATTATTAATTATTGTAATGTGGGTTTAGCCATGAGCAGCATCGCTGGGGCTCAGCAGGAACCCTTCTGCCTGCGCCCACGGCTAAGCTGCTGTTGTCCCAGATACAGTCACGAGACCATTTGTTGTCCCCCCAAGTCCCTGGGTGGGAGGACATCCCTGGCAACCTGCCTTGGGCCCTGCCACCACCCGTCTGGTGCCACCCCCAGCTCTAATATCACCCCCCAGCAGGCAGACAATGGTACCCTCACCCCTAATGGACCAGACACTGGGTGCAGCAGGGGAAGAAGGTGACCCCTTGTGCCTAGAGGATGCTGAGTGATGCAGAGAAAGAGTGGTGGGGGGGGGGGGGGGGGGGGAT
>JASSUY010008368.1:31138-42997 GCA_032466535.1 Forpus xanthops | reverse complement strand
TATGTGTGGACAATGCTGCATTTTGAATATAGATTTAATTCCCAATTATCCCAAATTTCCTAATTATTCCACACCATTCTATGTAGGTTTGCTCTAGTGCCAACTATGTTAGTGGTGGGTGTTTGTTTTTTTTTTTTTTTTTGTGTGTGTGTTTTATGTGCTATGAGTTTTTTGGGGTGCTTTATTGTTACTCTTTTTTTTCTCAGCGGTTTTACTTTTCAACTGAGACCTGTAATAAGATAATTTCATTTCTCAATTTAGTTCCATTTCAAGTGAGCTATAACAGGAAGACAGTTTTCAGCCTCTACAGATGACGTGGAAAATATGCTTGATGCTGTGTCTTGAGGATATTTACTTAAGTGCAGCACAGTGGTTGAGCTTTGAGAAGCAGAGCTTTGAGATGCAGAACTTGATGTCTGAAGCAATTAGTGACAAAAGCCTCCCAGCTTTCACTGTGGAGAATATTAGCAAGCATGTAGTACTCCAGTGAGGCAGACTAAAAACCTATTAGAAAGAAGTCAAAAACAAATAAGATTTAGATAGTGAGAATCCACAAAAATAGAATTTTTCTTGTAAGAATTTAACTTCAAGTCATTAAAAGAAATGGCATGTCTGTAATTATGTTACTTACCTAATTGCTGAAGAGACTGCATGTGCGATGGTTAGTCTGTGCAGTTTATTTGCAGTTTATTACCTGCTCTGTATCTCCTGTTGAAAGAGATATAGCCGGAGCAATGTGGAACAGGGCTGCCTTTCTTCAGATGCTAAAAAGTGGCTTGGGTAGAAACCCTGAGGAGGAAGGGAAGACTGCTCCATCAAAGCAGATAGCATCACATACTTGCGTGGTAAGAGGTTTTGGTAGTGTTGGCAGTTGGAGACTGTAATTTAGCTGCTACGAAGGCTAAAAACAGGTGCTAAGAGAGGCTTTTAGAAGTAGGCAGGCTGTGTGTCTATGGGTTTGGGTTTTAAAGGTTGTTAGAAAAGTCTTCTGGACGATTGAAAAGAAATGGCCTGTAATTTGTTACTAAAGGGTTGATAGAAGTTCAGGCTTGGTCTGAGACCTGTATAAAGGAACTTTTTATGCTGGGAAGTGGCACAAGGGAAGACACCTCTGTGCAAAAATTTCCATTCATCTTACCCTTTAGAACAAAATTGCTTTGTTCCAAGATTTCATTCTAGCTCAGTTTCAAGGAAAGCATGCTGTATCAATTTAGAACCCCTTTTCATTGTAACTGATGACTTCAATTTAAAGCAGTAGGGCAGCTAAATCTGCTTAAATCTTTGACAAATTTGATAGGCCATTACAGTGTGCAGTAGTAGTTTTTAGCACCCTTTCTTAGTTCTAGTAAACCTCTCTTGGTCTTCAGAAGCCAGCTACAGGAAAAGCTTTAGAAAGCCCAACTGTTGGTTGTATTGCCTTCTTTTTAGTGGCTTAATAGTAGCTTGAGTTAACAAAACAGAATATATGCAGTGTAGCAGCGATTTGAAATGCTGGTATTCTATGAGTATTTTTTAGGTATTTGTTTTTTTATTTTGGTTCTTCTCCTGAGAATGGGGAAAATTGTAAACCAGCCTTCTTGTAAGTGGGAAATACAAAATGGGAGGTACAGCTCACTTCACAGAGAACTGCAAAGTTTGAGTTTTTTTTTTTTCAGATTCAGTGATGTGCAATGTCTGTTTTATATAGTGAATGAGGGTGGTTGAGATTGGGATTTATTAAAAGCAAAATTTGCCAAAACTGGGAAAAAAGCTAGTACTTTGAAAAATCTGCATACTGGTATCCAGGTGATCACATGAAATAACTTTACTGAAGGGAAATTGAAAAACAAGTCACAGAATAATTATTCCTATAAATCCTCTTCCCTGGTTTTTATGTCGGCTTTAAGATTTATTCTTTTTCCCCCCACAATTAGGGCATTAGTGGTGCTGATGAATGAGGAAATTGTTACTTTCATAGTGGTGCTGATGAATGAGGGAATTGTTACTTTCAAAGCAATAGGCATTCAGACAATAGTAAGAATACTATGCAACAACTTTGTGGATTGTAACAAAATACTGTGTAGGCATGTCAGTTCTCAGTGTTGGAGACAAACCCCATATGGGTCCCGTATTTTAAAGCCAGAGATTAGTCAGTTCTTAATGTAATGACAGAGTTGAATTTGAAAGGGATCTCTGGACCTTGTCTAGCAGAACTCCCCTGCTTAAAGTAAGGTCACCTAGAGTAGATTGCACAGGGCTGTGTCAAGTCATTTTTTAGTATGTATGAGGATGAAGACTCCATAAGCAACCTGGGTGACATTTTCTGATGTTTGAGTAAACTGACAGTAGGAAAAGCTTTTCTGATGTTTAACTGTAAATTCCTGTATTTCAGTTTGTGCCATTTCCATGTGGCCTGTGACTGGGCAAGAGCCTATCTCTGCCTTTCTTTTATGCATCCCATCAATTATTTATAAACATGGATAAGATCCTCCTTAGCCTTCTCTTCATGCTGACTGCCCCATCCCTCTCAGCATCTCCTCATACAAAAGGTGCTACATTCCTTTAATTATGTTTGTGGTCCTTTGTTGAACTTGCTTCACTGTGCCCGTGTCTCTCTTGTACTGAGGAACTCAGCACTCCAGTTGTTTCTCGCTAGTACTGAACAGAGGAAAACTAGCACCTCCTGGCTGTGTGCTGTGGGCTGCCTTTGCTGTGTGCTGAGTACACATTGCTGGCTCATGGTCACCTTATCCACCTGGACCTTTGGGTCTGTCTCTGTAAAGCTGCTTTCCAGCTGGTCTACCTTCAGCCTGTACTGGTGTCTGGCAGTATTCCTCTTCAGGTGTAGGACTTTGAACTTCCCCTTTGTTGAACTTCATAAGGTTACTTTTTGCTCTTTCCTCTAGCTTCCTGTTTTCTCTAGTTGCTCTGCCAAGTTTCCTCTGAATGGCAACACAACCCTCGAGTGTATCAACTATTTAGTTTTGCATTATCTGTGAACTTGCTGAAGGTCTCATCTGTCTCACCTTGCAAATAATCAGTGCAGATGTTGAACAGTATTGGCCCGCATGGTGACACCTGGGATGTGCCTTTGACTGGCCTCCAGCTGGACTTGGTGATGCTGATCGACACACTGTTGAGCCCAACACTGGATGGTTTTCACTGCTGATCATTATTACTATTTTTAGAAGGAGAATTTGATTGATACTAGGTGTTAGTGTGAGAAAGGGTTTTTAAGTCCACATGCAAATATGGCAGGCCATGCATGGAGACCAAAATATTTTGCAGAAGGCTATAGTATGGTGTTAGCATAATTCACCTAAAAGGCCAATCAGCAGATGCAGAAACCTGGCTTCCTCAGTTCTGAGACTCATGGGAAATAGTTACATCTGCTTCATCTGGCCCCAAATCATCCACTGATCTTTCAGTTTGCTCTTGTTCTCATGCCAGGCCAGGACGGGAAATGTTGGAAAGAGAAGGCTTCTAGTTGTTCTGTGTACACTGAAAAAATCAGCCAGGTTAGTGTCATCAGAACAGAGGCTTAAAAAATTCTGGCCATATATAGTTGAGAATGATGCCAAATGTACCAAGTGGGTAAATAAATGCATCATAGCAAAGTGCTGGGTTGTCGCAGATGGCTTTTTGTCATTGTTACTGCAAAGTTAAAACCAGTGTGGAATTATCAAATATGTTCACATAAACATTGCAAGGGATAAGGGACAGAGTGATGTTGGTGTGCATGTGAAAAATCACAGCATGTCACGAGTTGAATATGAAAATAACCTCACTCACTATGATCCTTCCTGCTAACTTTTGAGCTAGTGATACTGTGTGACTAAAACTCCAATTTTCAAATTCTATATATGCTAATGAATGGACAGATGTAATATTCTCATAACTTAAGTCCCTTTGCAAGTTTAGCATCCTATTGGTGTAATCCACATGGATTTTTGTAATCATATCCTCTTTGGATTTGAGGAATAGGAAAGACAAAAGAAAAATTGAGTGGTGACATGTGAGGCATCTGATCTAATTGGACAGAACAAACTGAATGGGTGGCAGTTTATTCCAATTCATTTAAAGATGTATTTGAAATTATTGGATCTTTATACCTTTTTTTTTTTTTTTCCCTTTGACCATCATGTATTTGGAGGTCAGGACAGTTTCCATAATGCTATGTGTGCTTTCATCTGGGTGAAAAGTAGGTAAAAGAGTTTTCCTTTGCATATTTGTGAATTTATAGTGGGGACACAATAATCCAACACTCATTGTGTAAACAGATTAATTTCTGCTTTTTGAAATTCTGCTCTTCGGGTAGAATCAATGTGTACCTAAATTTTATCTATCAGTCAAAAGACATTAATCTGTATTACATGATAGGTTTCAGACACAGTTTGGAATTACTCCAAGCAGAGTTTTCTGTATTCTGTATGCTGTAAGAGCAAGGCTGTGGGACCTCATGCAGAAATCCAATATATCTACGTTTGTTCATTGTGGGATAGTAGTTAAGGAATCAGTGACTTGGCAACTATGAGCATGACACCTAACTTTAGATTGCCATCACTATGATTTCTTTTTTGTCATCCTTTAAGCTTAGGAGAGCAGTTGCTGTTGGTTTATTTTGTACTTCTGATAGCTGTGTTTGAAACCATGTAGAGAAGGTTAATCTGTAAATGCTGTAGGGAGGCTCAGGTTCTGCTTGCTGTGTTGTGAATTAGGAATGTTCTAGGATTTTTCTTCATGTGATTTTACTGAAATTTGGAAATGGGAAACCCGTGTGTAGTTGGATCACCTTCCTTATTTAAAACCATTTGAATTATAATTAAAATTACATGTCTGAATTGTCAGAATGTGATTAATGAGTCATGCCATGGTTTCAGTTCATGTGCCTTCATTTAGTTCTTATACTTTTCATTGTGTCTGAAAGTTTGTGGTTCAGCAAATAAAATACCCACTCTTCAAAAAGAGACTTTTGCTTGAATGTGCCTTGGCACCCTCTAATCCAGTAGTGAAATTTAATGGCAGAATTTCTATACAAATCTTGAAGTATTTTGCAAACTTGAAACCATTGGGAATTTATTCAATGTGTGGTCATTACTCACAGTATGGTCATGTAAAATGGTAACTATGGCAACTGCAGAGTGTTGAAATGGAGGGTGAGGAGAGAGGTTTATGTGAAACTAGTAATATCTTTGGCCATACAAAATGTCCTCGCAGAGCCTCCTCAAATGAAAATATTATATGGGTGTTTTATTTGTGTGATGTTCTTCTGTTTTCTGGTGTCAAGGAAAAATAAACTTCCCATGACTAGTCCACTTCTAAGTTTATTTTAATTAGTGCCACAGGTTTTGAAAAGGTTTATCCTATGTTCCCTCATAATTTAAGGCTTATGGACTATTCTTTGGACTTTAAAGGCATTAACCCCATAGAATTTAATGCAATGAAGACCACAGCTATGAAAATATGTGGCTTAATATTTTGGTGTCTCTTTTAATTTTATTATATTAAGTTAGAAAATAATGAAAGGTCAATGAGAAAAGGAAGGAACAAAAGCTTTTGAATTTTGAAAAAAACCCTATCAAACAAATGTAGGTAAGTGGTAAATTTACTTAAAGAGAAATGTACATAGAGAATCCTGTGCAATTTTGATGTGAAGCAAACACTTGTAAGTCTTCTGATAGCTCCTGCAATTATTGATACTGTATTAGATATCATAGAATCATAGAATAGTTAGGGTTGGAAAGGGCCTTAAGATGATCTAGTTCCAAACCCCCTGATACGGGCAGGGACATCTCCCACTAAACCATGTCACCCAAGGCTATGTCCAACCTAGCCTTGAACACTGCCGGCGATGGAGCATTCACAACTTCCATGGGCAGCACATTCCAGTGCCTCACCACCCTTACAGTAAAGAATTTCTTCCTCAGGTCCAAGCTAAACTTCCCCTGTTTAAGTCTGAACCCATTACCCCTTGTCCTCTCATTACAGTCCCTAATGAAGAGTCTCTCCCCAGCATCCCTATAGGCCCCCTTCAGATACTGGAAGGCTGCTCTGAGGTCTCCACGCAGCCTTCTCTTCTCCAGGCTGAACAGCCCCAGCTTTCTCGTCCTGTTTTCATACGGGAGGTGCTCCAGTCCCCTGATCATCCTCGTGGCCCTCCTCTGGACTTGTTCCAACAGTTCCATGTCCGCTTTATGTTGAGGACACCAGAACTGCACACAATACTCCAAGTGAGGTCTCATGAGAGTAGAGTAGAGGGGCAGGGTCACCTCCCTCATTCTGCTGGTAACACTCCTTTTGATGCTGCTGAGGATACAGTTGGCTTTCTGGGCTGCAAGAGCACACTGCCGGCTCATGTTCATGTTTTCATTGACCAACACCCCCAAGTCCTTCTCCTCAGGGCTACTCTGAATCTCTTCTCTGCCCAACCTGGAGCTGTGCCTGAGATTGCTCTGAGCCAGGTGCAGGACCTTGCACTTGTCATAGTTAAACTTCATGAGGTTGGCATCAGCCCTCCTCACAAGTGATCCCTCTGGATGGCATTCCTTCCCTCCAGTGTATCAACCAAACCACACAGCTTGGTGTCATTGGCAAACTTGCTGAGGGCACACTCAGTCCCACTGCCCATGTCACTGACAAAGATGTTGAACAAGACACCACTCGTTACTGGTCTCCAGCTGGACATGGAGCCATTGAGCACAACTCTTTGCATGCGGCCATCCAGCCAGCTCTTTATCCACCACATGGTCCACCTATCAAGTTGATGTCTCTCCAACTTGGAGACAAGGATGTTATGTGAGACGGTGTCAAACGCTTTGCACAAGTCCAGATAGATGACATCAACAGCTCTACCCCTGTCCATCAGTTCCATAGCCCCACCAAAGAAGGCCATCAAATTGGTCAGGCAGGATTTTCCCTTAGTGAAGCCATGCTGGTTGTCCCCAAGCTCTTTGTTGTTTTTCATGTGCCCTCAGCACGCCTTCCAGGACAATCCTCTCCAAGATTTTGCCAGGCACAGAGGTGTGGCTGACTGGTCTATAGTTTCCCCAGCCCATCTGTTTTTCCCCTTCTTGAAAATGGGATTTATATTACTGTGAACCTGTGGTCACGCATAGGTAACAGCAGTCTGCAAGTCATGGTCACCAACAGCCATGGATCCAGAGCAGTGTGGATACATTGTCAGTGGTCTTGGTGAGCAAAGCCTCTGCAACTCTATTTTGATGAAAGATGATGCCCACTTGGTTAAAGCTTTCTGGTGGGGATCAAGGTGCACTGTGGTCGGAGCTGGTTTTATGATTTAAAATTTAATCTAAGAAAATAAGATTGTCAATCTTAATCTGGAGTTGCTGTAATCTCCATTGAGGAGGCAACCTTTATATGAAGTTATTTGTCATTCTAGCTCTAGTGTATGTGGGTATTTACAGTCAGGTATTGCTGTGCAGTGCAGGATATGAATGCACCATCTCTTTATGATTTGGCTTGCATAACCTACAGCACTGGTGCTAATTGGTAGCGACTGGCTCAGTTTGTGGCTTAATTAATGGCCTTTTAACGGCTCTCAAAATGCCATGTGACAGAATGTTCTTTAGCATTAGTGTACACAGCCCAGGTTTGAGGCTTGTATGTGCATCACCCTGATCAGCCTTCATTTGCTTTCTGTGCTGTCAGTGAACTGCTAGATGCAGGTGCAAGCTGGTGTTGAATTTTCCAGTTCATTGTCTGGTTCTAGAGCCACCTCTCCATCTGGCTCTGCAGGCAGTCACTGTTCAACAGGGGCCCAGGGAAGGAACACCAGTGTTTGACAGACAAGAAGTGAAATATATTGGCAGAGCTGTGTTGGAATCAAGGAGTGTTAACAGATTAAGAGTGAGTGGATTGACATTGCTGTGTAGAGGGAAAATTGCCCTTTCACTCTCTGCCCTGGCTTTAACTAGTCCATCTTTTATTTTTTTTATGCTGAGGCTGGTAAAGGCTGTGTATGTGATAGTAGAACAACAGCTGAGATTGGCAGCCAGGAGTGTTAATGATTGTAATCCTGTTGCACTGACTCACTCGGTGACCTCAGGTTAATCATTCGACCTTTTCTTGCTAGTTAGCTGCAGCTGTGAAAATGGGCAAAAGTGATAATGCTTCAGCCTCCAGATGCTGAAATGGAGCTAAGTATTCTTGGGGAAGCAACTCATACAGAATATTCATTTCTATCTTAAGTTAAAAGAAAAATGGGCAAACCTGCTGGTAGTTTGGCAGGGACTTCTTTCCATCTGAATATGATAATTGACGTCATTGCAATGTATAATTATAAAGTGCATTTTCAACCTGCAGTTTATTTTGCTAACTGTAATGTTTTAAAAAGCACTACTTGAGGTTCTTTACATCCAAACTGTTGTCCAAGTATTTAGAACAAAGCCATATAAAGCACTTCCATTTGACAGCTACATGTATGTCCTCTGTTAGAACACTTGAACTATAATAGATCCTTGTATGAAAGGTTGCGGTTTATTTATACATATTTGAAATTAGCTACCCATGTATTATGGGGGATAATGAATACTGAGGGCTTCAGGCCAATATAAGAACTTTCTGTAGTGTGAACGAAGGCTGATTTGTTTTGATTCAAAAGTATTTTTTGAATAATTGTGGTTTAGAAAAGCAAATACACATTGAGTCCATTGCAGTGTTTCAGCTGTGGATTTGATTTTTGGATGAGAGCGCATAAATTGGCACATGGCCTCTGGCATTTAAATGATTAAGTGGCCCTTTTGGAGGGCTAAGATGCAAGATGAAGACAACTTGAAGTTAGCTCTAAAAGTTTATGTATATATTGAGATGAAGGCATATGCTGAAAACCAGAGGTAAGGTATAAAATAAGCAGCATTCATAGAACTATAGAATAGTTTGGGGGTTGGAAGGAACCTTAAAGCTCATCCAGTTCCAGCCCCCTGCCATAGGCAGGGACACCTTCCACTAGAGCAGTTTGCTCCAAGCCCCGTCCAACCTGGCCTTGAACACTGCCAGAGATGGGGCAGCCACAGCTTCTCTGGGCACCCTGTGCCAGCACCTCAGCACCCTCATAGCAAGGAATTTCTTCCTAAGATCTCCTCTTCATCTCCCCTGTGTCAGTTCTGTCTGTGAAGCTGTACCCAGTGCTGTCTGATGGGGTGGCTTCTTACTAAGGGATCTTTTTACCTGCTATGTAATTCTTGTTAAAGGTCACATGATATCCACCCAGTTGTAAGAGTGCAAGTCAGGGATCTCCCCTCAGGCAGCCTTCATTTAAACAGTCTGCTTCATGCCAGATTTCGAAGTGTTTTTCTCTTCGAATGAATGAATGTGTTTGAGAGCAGGGACTTTTCCTGCCTTTCTCTCCCCTTCCCCCAGTCATGCACCTCTTTCTGCTGTGTATTTCAGGGGGGTTTACTCAAATATTGCTCTGAAGAGTTTCAGAAAAGCTGTCAAAATGATTAAGAGTCTGAAATTCTATATTACATTAATGTTTTTAAAGCATTTTATTGAACAGACAATATAATATGAAATCTAGCAAAAAAACCACTCCAGTGCTGGCTGTTACGTAGCACTTCTTGAGGGGCTGCTGTCACTTTGCTGAAAGCAAGTATTTTGAGGAGTGTGTCTAGTTCTGCAGTGTGAGGGGGAAAAATTGAAATGATCTGTGCTGGTGTCAAATCATTTTTTAATAAACTTGAGAGCATTTACAGCTTTCAGCCTCCATCAGGAGCTTTTCTTGGGCAGATTTACCTGTAAACTCATGCAGTTTATTTCAAAAGGACTTTGGGACCATCTGGGATTTTGAAGTTTGTGGTTTTAAAGTATTTTGTTCCTTGCTCTGATGAGCAAGAAACTTCTTTGGAAGAGCTTCATGTTGGTTAAGCTGGCAAAGCCATGTAGCTCTTAAAGGGAAAGTGATTCATTTAATGCTTTTTATCCAAGTGGGGAGAAAAACCACAGTACTAGCAAAGTGACAAATGAAATCCCTGCCTAAATATTTAATGCCTTGGGGTAAGATAGGACAATGATGAATTAAGTTCTGAATAAAGAATATAAAATGCAAACAGAGCTGATTTTCAGAACCTATTTACAAGTGATTGTTTTCTTCCCATCAGCTTTAGGGTTTTAACTTTTTAATTTGGGGTCAGGGGTAAAGATGTTGAACCCCTGAGAATACCTGTGGTGAGCTCTGTGTTCTTACAACTTTTTTCCCCCTTTATGCTTGAATTCATAGTCCACCAGAGGCAATGACAGGGTTTGGTTCATTTTATTTTGCTCACTGATGACTTTTGCAGATACATTCATGCTATGTCTGCTGGTGGTTTTATACTCTGCTTCTCTGTTTATCCTGTTCTCCTAATACCAATAGCATCTCAGAAAATAAGGATGGATGGGCTCTTAAGGCATCTTGCCTACCAAGTAAGTAGAACCTACACCTGGTTTCCTTCCAGCACTTTAAACTCACCTGTTCTTGAAAGCCCCATGATACCATTCCAACCTTCTATCGGCAATTTAGTTAATTAACTTGGAACTGCTGGATCATTTCTTATGTCTAATCTGAATATTTTATTCCTCTTTCTTCTTGTCTTACTCACTGAATACTCATACTTTTTCCAGCAGCCCAGTGATGTATCAGAAGGCAGTTTTACTATCTCCCTCCACCCCTGTCTGTAGACAGGATGATATCATATAGAATCATAGAATAGTTAGGGTTGGGAAGGACCTTAAGATCATCTAGTTCCAACCCCCTGGTCATATACTCTCTTTCAGCTCGGTACCTCAAGGGAATTAAGTTTCTGTCAGTTTTGTGGGAAAGAAATGCTGAATAAAGGACAGATGTGTGAGCTGGTGCTCTTTCAGAGAGATATGTAGGCAGAACTCAAATGTGACTCACTCTGAGGCATTATCTTTCCATGTAGCTGGCTCACAGTTACTGTCTGGTCAGCCAGTATCAATGTTGTACCTGCTGCCTGTTATCCAGGCAGACAGGAAAGTAGCTTGGCTGGGAGCTGGAGGGCCTGGGAGACGTGAGTGTGGGAAGAAAGGAAAGGGGATGCTGAAACAAGGACTATGTTAGAGAAAGTAGAGCTGAGATTAGTGTGGTGGAAGGAAGAGGACTGAAGGAGAACAGAGTTTTCTAGTTTCAGTGTTGACTGAATTGCTGATGTTAAGACTTGTTTTGAGCAGGCGTGGGTGCCTGTACACATACTAGGACTCAAAATTCCTGAACTTTCCTTAAGGTTATTTTGTAGTCTGAGCCAGTCTAATTATTTTATAATGGCATGTAAATTATTTGGAGAGAGAATTGAACTACACATTCAGACTCACAAGATTTGTTCCATGTTCTAGTGCTGGAATGAGAAAAAAAAAAAAGAACTTTGTATCAAGATTTTCATTATTAAATTGGTGATAATTATCTGCATTTTGAAATGTAAAAGTGAAGAACACTATACAGATACTGAATTATCAGTCTGTATCTTTTATCAGAGGAGGGAAAAACACTGAATAACCTACAGAAGCATTATATAAAGAGAAAATAGGTGCAATTTGCCCAACAAAAAATACCTCATCCCTACAACTGACATCTAGATACCTTGCGCTTACATGAGATAACATGTAAATCTATTAATTTCATCAGGTATATAGAATCATAGAATAGTTCAGATTGGAAAGGACCTTAAGATCATCTAGTTCTAACCCCCCTGCCATAGGCAGGAACACCTTCCACTAAACCATGTCACCCAAGGCTATGTCCAACCCAGCCTTGAACACTGCCAGCAATGGAACATTCACAACTTCTCTGGGCAACCCATTCCAGTCCCTCACCACCCTTACAGTAAAGAATTTCTTCCTCAGATCCAATCTAAACTTCCCCTG